>JAMKCH010020342.1:0-51356 GCA_023653785.1 Ophioderma brevispina
ACGGGGATGTTCAGCCGAGAAGGGTTGCATTTTCAGCGATTTTGGCATATTGAACGGCCCCTTTTTCTTGCAAATTAGTAAAGGGTTGCATTTCTTGCAAGTGTGTTTTCTAGTGGTCAGTCAGGTATGAAGAATGCATGCAAACCACAAATGTGAAAATAGTGCTGCCAGAATGGCTCAAAATACATTTTAACAGTTCTACATGTCTACGTTTATCCATTAGTTGTTTTATTGGTTCAGGCAAGTCAAGTTAGAGGTTATTTTCTCGAGGTGGCACTATTTCATCATGAACGGTCATAAATGTAGCATTTCCAGCTCTGCCATTAAGTCCAATCTGGGATGCCAATTCTAATTACAAAATTGCTCATTTTATGATAAATACGCATTTCTTAGCATTCTCGTTTACAGGTATAGTTTCCTAGACAATTGCCAATGTAATGTGCCAAAATATCAACTTTTGAAAATTGGGGGCACTCTTCAAAAAATGTGCCATTATTGCTTTAAGGACAAAATCAGGTCCTTTTTTCCCCAAAACCATGATTTTAACAGATTTTTGGGAAAAATCCCATATCTTTAGTTATGAACATTTTCACAATACCCGCAGCAGGGAAATCAAGTAAAAGTACAACAGCTTTCATAATCTGTAAAGAAACTGGAAAGAGGATGTAGGGTTTGGAAATTAAAATTCAAAATGTAAAAATATGAAAAAATACTGTATTTTGTGATTTTTACCTATCTGACAGCTAAAACCATCATGATTCATGAATCATGTGTTAGACAAAAACACAAGGTTTTCATTGTTTGATCACAACCATCTATTGACAAAAAATATTTTTAATTCCAATTTAATAACTCTAGAGCCATCTATGGGACCCACCTTAACGGCGGAATTTGAATTGCCAAATTTATGTCTGTCCAGGGGTTGATTTAGAAAATAAAATCTACATGCACATGTTAGCTTTTTTCCCAAATAAGGGCTGAAAATACAGAAAATTCACATGCACAGAGGAAAATTCACATGCACAGAGTCAATATTACATGCACTGGTGCAAGTGTGCACCTGGGTAAATCGAACCCTGTGTCTGTCCCTTGTGAAAATAGTGTCACCTCGCGAAAATGACCTCTAACTTGACTTGCCTGAACCAGCGAAAGTTGCGGAACAACTAATGGATGAGCGTAGACACATACATCATGTACATGGCGCTATTTCCCAGCTGTTTCATATTGGAAGGCCGCTTTCAGCAGCCATTGAATGATTATCGGGATCTCCGATATTAATTATCCTAATTACAAAATTCCTTCTTTTGCGATACATGACATGTTTGAGCTTTACCATTCACAGGTATAGTTTACTAGCCAGTTACCAATGCAACAATGCAAAATTTTGGAAAATTGGGGGCACTCTTAAAAAAAAAGTGCTGTTATTGTTTTATTCATTTCCATTTTACTTTATAATTTACAAATCGCACACATTTCAAGTACATCTGTACTAGTGAAAAAAAGAGATCTGTCTTTCTGTCTGCTATGCATTTCATTAGGGAGTGTTCATAAATACTCTGGTGGGGGGGTTGGAAAATATGTTGGGGATCAAAAAAATTTTAGGTCCCAAAAAGGGGGATCAAAAAATTTCCACCCGGTATTAGGGGGGATCAAAAAATTTTCAGGACATTTTTGCTCCATTCAAAACATAACTTTACCAAAGTATCATCCAATTTGCAATCTTGGGAACATCAACTTTTCCATTAGAAAATGTGTCTTGAAAACCGAATATTACAAGGGTTCCGCACTTCGCGCGGAAGGAGGCACCTTTCCTGATGTGCCCACTCCCGTATAATCGGTGCCATGTCCACATTGTGGCCACCCTAGTCCAATAGTCCAGAAACAACTTCACTACTATTTCACCTAGTTCATCTTAGTGATTGCAATGTAGCTAGGCTGTCTATATATACAACCAGCCACGTTTTTTCCATCAGCATTTCTTTGTGAATTGAGGTTTTATTGGTTGGGGTATGAACTCTCTACGAACGCTTCGATGCTACAGTCAAAACAAACCTTGCCTATTTAAGATTTTACTTTTTAATACCATTAATGCCCATACTCAAGTATTATCATTTTTTGTGAGCCACATTGAAAATTTCAAATTGTGTTATCTTTGCAAGCATAGGCGTAAATCCTGGGAGATGGGGGATATATGTGTTCATGTGTTTTTGACCAAAAATAACCTCATATTTTACCATAATAGTTTAAAAATGGTAAATTTCTGTGGGCTTCGCGCACATTTTGTTCTATAAATTACAATTACATTCAACAAGTTTAGCTTCTAAATGGCAAAATTTTTAGTGCGCCATGTGGTAGTAATGGATCTTTTCAGCAAACCCTGTTTATCATTATTAAATTTTCATCAACCCCATCCCCCAATGTCAAAAGAAATTTATGCCACTGTTTGCAAGAGAAAATGTATCTAGGAAAGTGATTGTTGCCAGGCTTCCGTCCCTCCCGCACCCACCCCAGGATCATCAACACCAATCGTTTTCTTCTAAACAACTTTTCTAACATTATCCACATTTCACATTTGATTGCAGTACACATAGGCTATTGTAAATATTACCACCCCCAACAAATTTGTTTAAGAAAATTGCAAGAGTTTACAGAAATTGAGATATCCATGCACATGTTTGCTTATAAACATGTTAATAATTCATTAAAAACAAATCTTATACATCAATGATTATGATTTTGATTTTTAAGACCATTACCAAAACTTGCCAACTTGGTATTTGTGAATCACTTAAAAAAAATAAAAATGGTTCTATCAATTTTGCATGATAAAATACGTAAATACAAAGTGAGTATTGCGAAGGGTTCTGTGCTTTGTGTGAAAAGAGGACCAGCCCTGGGCAACTTTCTAGTCGCCATGACCGCAAAATCGTCAATTTCTACCTTTACTGCAGGGCCCCACCCCAACAATTTGTCTCTACTTTTTTGTCTGAAGGTATAAGGGGGATCAAAAAATTTTAAGACCCTTAAAGGGGGGGGGGATCAAACATTTTTGAACCTATAAAGGGGGATCAAAAAAATTTGATGTCTGAAGCTCCCACTTTTCCAACCCCCCCCCCAACCAAAGTATTTATGAACACTCCCTTATGGTTTGACATATGGGGCTGATATATGGCATGAGGGTAGTGGAGGGCAGTCTGATCTTTGTTTGCAGGGTTTTGGAGTGACCCAATAGTTCAAAGGTCATCTAGAGGTCATTTTGTGTAGAAATGCCCTGTGACTATCAAATTTAGTCAAAAGGACTGCAGACCTGAGCACAGAACAAATCTGAGGTCAACAGTCACACACATAATTCAAAGACCACACATGGGGGGGGGGGGTGATTTGCATGAAGGTACGAGAGAACAGTCTGACATTTGTTATCAGGGTTTCAGAGTGACCCAAAAGGTCAAAGGTCATCTAGAGGTCTATAGAAATACCCTATGACCACAAAATTTGGTCAAAAGGACCACTGACCTGAGCACAAAACAAATCTGAGGTCAAAGGTCACACACTTAGGTCAAAGGTCACATATGGGGGAATGCACTAGTGTATGACAAGTGTTGATCACATAGCATGAATCCTGGTAAGAAATTTCCAAAAAAAATCATTCACCATGACTTGTTCAATCTTTTTGTGTCATTTGCAAGATGGCACATAGGTGTTACTTTGGTAGTGTGTGTGTGTGTGTGTGTGCGCGTGTGTGTGTGCGCACGCGCTTTCCAGGCATACATGTGGGCGTATTTGCAAGTATAACGTTACATTGTGGGCATATTTTGCATAGTGGGGGTACCCACATGAAGTGCTTTCAAACAGTCTAAAATGATATCGTTAGTGTAAAAAATATGAAAAAAAATACTCCCGCAATGATTGTGTTTGTTTCTGTGTGTTGTGTGTTAAGTGCACCTACCCCCTCAGAGACATACACAATTGCAATGACCCATACTCCCATAATGCATTACTATACTAATAGTCACACTCTCACAATGCATTGGTACATGTTTTTTCGACCCCCACAATGCACATTCCATATCCAGGCCTTAGATCACTCACGAAGGAGGAACCCCTCCCTAGAGTGTTTCCACAAATCTCTATCTTTAGCCATTCTTGTCCAAGTTGGACCAAGTTGTTTTGTCAATTCGTCTCTCCATCTGGTTTTTGGACGTCCTGGCTTTCTGGTCCATTCTCTGGGGGTCCACTCTGTCACTCTGATGGTCCACCTGTTATCCTTCAGTCTAGCAATGTGACCTGCCCATCTATGTTTGGCACTCCTAATGCAGTTGATAATATCAGTAACTCCTGTCTGTGATCGGATCCAGCAATTTCTCTTTTTATCTTGAAGTCTGATGCCAAGCATGATTCGCTCCATCTTCCTCTGTGCAACTGCAAGCATCTCCATCGTGGTGTTATTCAAAGCCCATGTTTCACTGCCGTATGTCATAACAGGAAGAATGTATTCATTGAACACCTTTCTCTTTAACTCCATACTTGTCTTCTTATTTTTCACTAAAATTTCACTGATGTTTTCCACTTTTTGCAAATGCTGCCCAGCCTAGTCCAATTCTCCTCCTGATCTCAGGCAGTAAGTCACCATCACGCATCACTGTCTTCCCAAGGTAGATGTAGCTGTTGACCTCTTCAATGACTTTCCTGTCTACAGTTATCTCGGACTTCCTTGTGTGGTCATTAAAGATCACTTTGGTTTTCCCAACATGCATGCTGAGTCCGACCGGTTTGCTGGTGCTGTGAATATCATTTAGCATGCTTTCCAATTCCTCTGGTGACCTGGCAATCAGGATAATATCGTCGGCAAAGATCAGGTGAGAGAGATTTTCACCATCAATGTTGAGTCCTCTTCCTTCCCAGTTAATCTCCTTTATGATGGCATCTTGAAGGCACGAGGTGAAGAGTTTGGGTGAAATGTTGTCTCCCTGTCTTGCTCCCCTAGCTTGATCTTGGCACTGTCCTTGTGGAGCTTAGGGGGAAGAGGCTCGTAAACGTCACGTATAGAGAGTGATGTAGGCTGGGTACAAACGCCTTGGTTTTTCACAGTGCTGTGAAGAGTGGTTTAATCAACGAGTCAAATGCCTTTCTTATAGTCAACAAAGGCAAAGCTGAATGGGGGCCCAACTGTTTCTCTTGCCCCCCTAGTTTGCCCCCCCCCCACCCGGCCGAAAGAAAAATTAGGGACTTTTTGGCAAAATCATGCGATTTGGGGCCAAAAATCACCATATTGGGGGGGGAAATCAAACGGATGTTTGGGTTTAAAATTTCAAAATATTGGTACTTTGCCCACCAAGATTTCAACTTCCCCCCAAAAAAAATTTACTTTGCCCCTCCGTTTGCCCCCCCCCAGACAAAGAGTCTGGCGACGGGCCAACTGGTGTGTGTGTGTGTGTGTGTCAATTGCCCGAGGTTTTCCAATGAACACATTTTCATGCCAATCGCATGTAATGGTCCTGGGGTAGTGCTCCACAGTTTCCCCTTTTCACAAGTGTGGGTCAAAGGTCATCTAGAGGTATTTTCTGTCCATAAACAGAAATTGCAACACAGTGGTCCTCTGGGGCAGAATGATGCAAACATTTACGCATATATAAACATCAAAAAAAAGCACGTCAGGAATTAGCTGAAATGTGAAAATTAAATTTCTCAGGGATATCTAATGAACCCTAAAACCAAAACATCGGGGATTCCACTATGAAGAATACAAATCTATCCACCAAGGACACAGTTCAGTGGTTGTGCTGGTTACTACATTGAAAGGAAACTGGCCTTGTAGATTCTGGGGATCATATATCATACCCCCAAACCAGTTGGTGATTTTCGAAATACATGGTGAAGGCAGGTACTGAACTGGACAAGGGAACTGAAGATTTTTACTTAGCGCATGGATTAGGAATCACAAAAATACACCATTTTCACCACTGAAATGGTCATGTTCCAGCAAGTTCCAATATAAGCCCCCTGAACTTAACCCGAATAGATCCAAAGGTTTAATTGGAAATTATCATTTTGTCAGGTCATGGGCAACTTTTATTACTAATCAGGATGCCATCCTGGTTGGAGGTTAAAAACTAAAAGT
This sequence comes from Ophioderma brevispina, assembly GCA_023653785.1. NCBI lineage: Eukaryota > Metazoa > Echinodermata > Ophiuroidea > Amphilepidida > Ophiodermatidae > Ophioderma > Ophioderma brevispina. The sequence continues at coordinate 6,119 of JAMKCH010020342.1, forward strand.
GCTGATTTGTGCTGTACCAATAAGAAATGACGATATTTTGGGCTCCTTTTGGGCACATTGTATAGTTTAAGGGCAATTGTGAACAGGGGATTAGTGATATGGGCATGCATGGGAGGAGCAACATGATTGTTTAAATGGGTTGGACTTGGAACGGGGGTAGGAGAAACAAAAATTAATGCACTAAGTTAAGAAAAATATTTTTTGACACGCATGAGAAATATCTGCTAAAAGTCACTTTTTTCAGGATGATATTTTCTTTTTGAGCCAGACACTGCATGCCCAGTGCTAAAATTTGGCACTGCAAAAAGGAAAAAGTAATTTAAGGAAGAATGTCCCTGCTAGTGCTGTGACGTGTATCCGTTTAAACGTTTACACGAACGGAAGGCTCACTACACGTTTAGAAAAATTCCACTACAAGTTTACAAGTCAGCAAACCCTACTAACTTTTTTTCAGTATTATTTTAATTGCTGAAGTCGAATTTACACTAAAATTACCCACCGTCAGTGAAAAGTAAGTTAACATGTTCCAATGCTTCAGAAATGGTTTCCGACTTTACGGAAAAAAACAGGGAAATCCCCCGTTTACCAAAGTTCTTGTACGTGAGTTGAGCGACTTCGGCATATGATATACCGCATAACACGGCCCCAATTTATGTGGTGCTTTCAATTAAAGAGGGATCTACCAAAAAAGGTAAAATGACAGCGCTAATGGAAGCTCCCACATTGATTCATCGTTAGAGATCTTGGATATTTCAAACTGCTTTATTTTGGATTAAAACAAACATAGGTAAGTACAACAAACTTTTATGGTTAAGATGAATTTATGATCGAATGCAAATTGCTTATGGGTACACCCGATTCGAACGCATCTCCTATGGTGTTCAATGAAATGGTCATTTGACGTTTGGCATTATGATTGCCAAATTCGGCTTAGCGTTTTTAAACTTGTATGGACCGGTTTTAAACTTTTAATACGAACGGACTAATACAGGGCCCCCCCGTGTACCAACGGCACTAGGGTTCTCAAATTAAACGGTAACTACCCAGCTACTACCATCACTGCTCAACCAGGGAGTCCGTTCTGCAAAAAAACCTCAGAAGTAAACCCTACGGGTAAGCACTACAATACCTCATGCGGATGTCCCCACCATAATAGCACCTTTATATCTAGCTGCACAACCGTCTGCTGTACGATTCTAAATTGGTCCACATCATGGCCAGTGACATGTATTGCACGTAGACCTTTACGACTCCGAGTCTCTGCGATTTTTACGGACACTTCCAGGTGTGAGATTTACAGACTAGATTTGAGGGATTTTTTCAGCTATAAACCAATTCTTTACAATTACCGCATTAATGTATGAGTTGTGTGCTATTTAACAAAATCCCCTAGAATTGTTATTAAAAATTAGTCTCATTCTCAGGATGCGCTATCCCAATTTTTTGTACCAACCCGGTCCCACGTAGCCACATCTACAAACGTATTTATACATCAAGACCCCATCGATGCGCTCCCATTGAACATTTTCACAGCGCTACCCTCTCACGTACATACCGCCGCACTTGACAGGACAGCAGGCCTCAAGTCCGAACCACAATCTTGCACTCAAAGTTTTGTCACTTGCCAAGATATGCTTGTGTCATACCATCATCCCATGTTTTGTGCCAATTTTTTGTAAACAAATCAGGATCATGTTACCTGACGTTTTGCACACGCACTTTTTTTTTTACACCCACAGTTTGCCTGCACTTTATGACCCCCCATGAAAAAATGACCTCCGTATACACCCGGGGTGGACATTTTCACATATGAACATGGCTATGCGGTTGTAGGTCTGGCGCTTACAAAAACCCAGGGGCACTTCGGTGACAGAGGACTAAAAAATAGGGGACTTTGAGTGAGCAGACAGTTCATAATTTCCTTTCTAAAAAAGGGTTTTGGTTTTTTTTTTTTTGGGACAAATTAGAAACATTGGTTCCCCAACACTAACACTCGGGCGCCTTTTTGAAATGTGGCAAAAAAATTTTTCATTCACCCAAATAGCGCGTGCAACAACATGTTTTTGTTATAAAAATATGAGGCGGTCTTTTGAACTTTCTTCTGATAGTGATATTAACTTTTCAAACATAAAACGGGGTACTTTGGGTGACCATTTTTCAAACATATTATTTGGGGTCTTGCAGTGATGATTAAATTAATGGGCTTTTTGCGTCACATCGCGGCAAGATGGGAGTGCCCCACCCCCCACCCCCCAGTATACAACATTTTGTACACTTTTATTGTGGACAAATTTTTTATGAGTGAAATTTTAAATACTTCGCACCTAATGTTGGCTTAACACATGTTCCGCATGCAGCGCACACAAGAAATCCCGTCTTGTACCTCCCGACTTGGAGATGTCCCCTGGCACCTGAGTGGCCCTCACACACACTTTTTATGTTGATACAAAATCCCTGTGTTGGCATGCATTTGCTGATAATGCGCCCCTGTCCACATACTGCGCTTCCCATGAAATATCCGCTAAGCCTTCAAAATTTTGCTGCCCCCTTTTAATAAATTTCAGTAAATTTATTGATAAACAATACCATGAAAATTTCGGTCGGGACTTAAATCTTTGTGTATTTTTTACAGACGTGTATCCTTGTTGATACTTCTCGTTTATACTATTACACATGAAATGTTGATACTACATCAAAAGTCGGAATTTCATTTTGGCTTATTCATCTCCCAACCCACCATTGTTTCGCGACCAAATTTGTCTTTTATTTTCAATCTCAAGGTTTAATTACACAAAATATTGTTTTATCACAGCAGACTGCTTGAATTGCATATCACATACGCTTAAAAACCGCGACTCCCACGCCCCCATATATACCATATATTTTTGACAAAAACTGGACCCTTCCCCCCTCAAAAACAAAAATAAAAAAAAAAATTTGGCATGGAGTTTGAAAACAAATTCTGTTCATTAATTAGGCCCCACCTGCCCAGACTTGTTTTTTTTTCTGGTAAAATAATAGACCTGATGTATTAACCTGCAGGGAAGAACGTGAGGTTTCTTCGGTAACAGGACAAGTGTATCCTTCACATCTACCCAACTATCTTAAGTTGATTTGCGTATCCAACAAAACGTTGACCAGGAGCTCTGGATCGAATCCTATTTTCCGTCTTCAGTCTGGCCATCCCTTATCAAACTCACCTTATCATTGCACGGGACGGCAACAGGAGGAAAGGAGGAATTTACCAGTGATCTGTGCCTTGTGAGTTTGCCACACAGCTCACCGGGTTACACCCCTGGAACTTTCCTTTTGTTTGGTTTGTGCCACTAATCTGGGTCGTGATATTAGACCTAACCAAACATGAGGAGGTGGTCACCAAGAATTGATGGTAATTCAAAGCGAGGCTATTGATTGTTAACCGACCGATGCGGTAATGTGCTTTGCATCTACATTGTTCAGTGTTTAACGGTGGAGCAATAGGGGTGGGGCTTTGTATTTGTCTTTTCAATTTTTTTTTACGTTGTTTGGTGTATTCGTCAGTACCTCAATTAGCGATCAGTTTCAATTTGTTCTTTGCCTATTGAGCGGATATGGTTTTAATCCCGCTATACCAGAGTGCTGATATACACAGTAACGGCGGTGATATTGATCTTTGTCGTCGTGACTTGTTTTTCCGTTTTCTACTGTTTTCGTTATCACGTTCTTTTTTCTCCCACGGACACCCTCCCTGTTTTAATTTTTGGTTTTAGTTGCGTCCCCCCATTTTGATTCTAGTATCTGTGGTTTACTCCAGGCTTGATAACCACAGAACTTCTATCCCTCCCCCACGTTTCCCCGCCAAGGAAAGTTACAGTGCCGTGATTAATACTGTCTACACTCAACCCTGTTTTAGTCATTCAGAGGTCTCTAACGCGCTCTTCTTTGACGTATTCCGCCTCCTCTTATACCACTGTTGGGAGGACGTTCGTTGCAACGGTTTCTCAGTCGGTTGACAAATAATGATACTTACTCAACCCCATCCATCATGTCTGGTATTGTCGAGCCAGTCCTTAACTTACCGACTCATTTGTCAGTCGGTCATACCCTGTCACCTCCCGATAGCCACATGATTGGCAGACCTCTCTAGAGAGAAGCCGTACAAGCGCGCCCACACCTGTCCGTCAATCATAAACGCACCGACCCCCCTGTTTTTCGTTCCTCCAAATGCTTCCCTAAATGACTTTGTGCACATCCCGGGTTTGTATGCACCCGTGCCGCGCAACGCGCCCAGCTCTTTGTACATTTGCGGCCTTTGCCCCAATCGCTTGTTACGCCCTCCCGCCCGCAGATATTTTGTTAAGCACCCTAAAAACAGCAGCTTGCCGAATGATTATTATTACTCCTCTACTTCTTTTGTCTCATTTTGGATTTTATGTACCGATCCTTCGTGGTTCCCCTACTCTTTAGTATGTGCGCCGCGTATATGTGGATTACGGGAGGTTAGCCGTGTTGCCACATTAAAGTCGTAACGGTTGCCGAAGCTCGCCACTCCCGGTTTGATGTCGCATGACGCACCGATCGGGCAGAATCAATTAACTATTGCTTAGACCGTCAGTGAGCTCCGTATTACGTCACGGTGGTTCCAGCGCCCATGGTGTACAAAACATTCTCTGGACACATCCTGACAGTATATGTGGGACCCGTGTGACAGCGCTTCTGATTGTCATCTTACCTTCCCTGTTTGCTGTTCTACACATCCTGTTTTGCTTTTGTTCCTATGCTTGTATTTGTCTATCCTGTTTTTCTTTTTCCGTGTTCTGCTCCCATGCCTCTTGGGCTCCAGCTGGGGGTAAAATGTCCTCGTGCTTCCTGGTCCTCACTGCACATTTCATGTTCCGCTTCTATCAAACTACCACCGTCACTCAGCCAAGCTTTTTTCATCGCGCCAGGTGTTATCTTATGTGGTACTCTATTTCATCTTATTTTATCGACCGTCGCTCTGACTTAGGCGCGATTTTTTTGTTCCCTCCCCATTTCCCTCTGTAGACAAGGGCTCAATTCTGTCTGAACTTATTTTTTCTAATATGGTTGACTACTTTGTGTTCCTGTCCAGTCATGAGAGAGGGGACACTTACCGTACACTTCTCACCAGTTTGTTTCGGTCGATGTTTGTTCAAGTACCAACTAGAACCTTGTCCCTCTACATAGGTCTGCCCTCCGAACGCCACGACACGGCTCTGTTCCTGTTCCAATCCCTAGGCGTGGCTTTATTTCCCTGTACCTCTTACTATTGCCCTGTTCGTCCTTCCAGTACTTATGTAACTTCTCACACACTTGCTCTCTGTTTCTTTGTGCTTTAACATTTATTCTGCCTTTTTGGATAACTTCTTGAATGTTCAATTTGTTTATACTTGGTATGTCCCTGTTTTTAATGCTTTGCTTCGTACACCCCCGGTATTCATGTGAGGCGCGTTGTCGATCACACGGCGTCTTTGGCCATCCTAATCCAACTCTGTAATCTCGCGAATTCTCTTTCACGGCCCCCGATATTGCGGCCCCCTCACACAACGCACCAACACCGAAAAACCACCGCCTGAATACCCAAATTACCTGGTATGCACAGCACTCGCCCGACCCAGGCCGTACCCCCCCCCGGAACCGCCATAAAGTGCCCCACTCCTAATAACACCCTTAGGGATAACCCACACGACCACCCCAACCCCCACAACAACCCCCCAACCCCCACCCCCGCACCCCCCCAACACTGTCTCACACTTGTCACTTGGTACGTCGCATTCCGGTTTTCCTGTCCGCATTCCCCTCTATCTCCTTTGAGTCTCCACCCTGTCACGTCCCTTCATTCTTTTCCAGATCCTATTCTTTTTCTTGCCCGGTATCGAGTTCTTTAAACTAATCGTGCATTTAGGGATCGCGTGTCCCTCGAATGTAGACTTCTTTGTAATGCGATCTCTGTCTTTATCCCTTTTTTTCTCGCTCCTGGTGTGTTTGTGGCTACTATAGCGCGTACGACGTTCTGGGATAAAAGTTGTGACCCCGCCTCGTGTCGATAAGCCTGACCCTCTCCGCTGCTCTCACTGATTTCTCCCTCCTGCCGTTCCTTCGGGGTGTTTCGCTCTTCCCGGGAGGTCCCGTGTGTGGACGAACCCCCTTTGGCCCCTTCCTCATTTTACACACCTGTGTCCCCGCCACACCCCCCCCCCTCATTCTTGTCTCCTCTCCCTCCCCCCTCACCTACCCGTCTCCTACCTCCCTTATCATTCACTACGTCCCTCGCCCCCCTTCCCCCTCTGTTCGTGTCTTTCTGTACACCACCCTCACCCTCAATCTTCCCCCCCCCCTCGTCCTTTCTTTTCTTTCTTTTCCCCCTCCCCTTCCCCCCCCCCCCCCCCATCTTTTTTTTTCCCTCTTTTTTCCCCTTTTCCCCCCCCCCCCCCGAGGCGACGAAAAGGGAACCCTCGTCTATGCTTGCCCAAAATGATGTGGTTGTGGTTACGTGGACCAATGTTTAGCACAATATAACACACCTCGGGTCATATTGATGTCAATTCAGTACCTGAACCCAAACTACAGTGGTTTCAATTGGGGGCCCAGAGGCCACAATCACAGCCAACTGGCAACCATTCATTTTGGGCCTCAACTTCGCCCTCTGTAATTTATTATTATTGAAGGGTATATATATTTGCCCAATTTCAGGCGCCTACCCCCATTTGCTCCATGTTTCACAGTTGTTGGGACCAATTTCTTGCATATTATATCATGTTGAATGATCTGGCCACCTTCCAGCTAATATAATTGAGCGGGACCCCTTAAAACTTTAATTCCTAAATGTATCCCTTGTAACTTGTGTTATTACTCTAAAACTTTAATTTTTTACTATGCAGAAAAGCGTAGTTGGTGTCATTCATGCTAGCAAAAGAGTAGAAAGCTGTATTTTGTGTATGTTGGTAGAATTTCAACAAAATATTTCTACGTATAAAGAGCGTAGTTGGTGTCATGTAATGTAGAAAAAGAGCAAGAAAGTGTATTGTGTGTATGTATGAGTAGATACTGTATCGTTCCTAATAAACGCCCCCGGGGGCGGTGCATTTTTCAAAAAGAGGGGGCGTTTATTGCAGTCAAAAAATGGAAGTCAAACCCCACAAAACCCACCTACCCACAGTTGAAAAAGCTTACTGGGGGTCCAGGATGTCGCTATACACATGAAATCCACGGCACATCACTTTGGACTTTGTAGAAAGTATTGATGACAAACATTGATTATGATCCAGAGATTACGTGACAGTCCTGGCCATAAATCATGCGATTTCAGGTAGCTTAAATTTCATTTTCTTGAATTGTTTATATCCAAAAAATAGTAGGGCGGCGTTTATTAAGGAGAGGGCGTTTATTAGGAACAAAACAGTATTTAACAAAATGTATTTATGTCTTGTAAGATGTTTGATATTCTAAGTTAGCCATGATGACACATATGAAATGATTTGTTGAGGTGTTGTTAAATTAATGTACCTTACCTTATTCCAAAATTAAGCTCAATTTATTAACATTTCGAAGGAATCATAAAAATTAATTTTCCCACAAGGACAATGAAAAACAAACACTTTCTAAAATTAAGATTGGGAGAAAAGTTAGAAAAGTTTACCATTTCAAGACAAAATTTTATGGTGATTTTGAGATTATTAGCTTTACAAAAAGGCCTGAAAATGCATAAGCTTTGGGGCTGGCACACATCTCAATACCTCTTTGGTGCAAACTAAGAATTATGAAAAACCCAAGTGATGGTGGGAAGGAATGCATGCATTGAAATCAAGGTTGTGGTTGTAGATCAGCGGGATTCTTGCTAATGCATTAAACAACTATTGGGTAATTAGGGATTCATGCAAATGCAAAAACAACCCTGCGAGCGTGAAATGGAAGTGAATTGACAAGATATCATGTTCTGGCAAGTGTTAAGTACCAGTGATGCAGAAATTTTAGATCCAACATCTGTAGATTACTGAAACTGTTAAGTTATGTACTGAGCTTATGAGGTCATTTGCTGAAAAGCAACCAAGATGACACAAAAATTTCCAAGGCACAAAAATAACTGAATGCGGCACAAAGCAGCATGTTGGCCTTTCGGTGCACTTCCCAGCAAACTAAGGCAGAAAGTAACATCCAAAGCTAACTATAGTATTACTTAGAGCAAACAAGAGCTCCCTGCTGTAACAAGGGTTCTGGAGGTGGACCCTCGGTGAGGCCAGAAACAGATGAATTTGGAACCCATTTGAAACCAGATCTGTTGAAATGGATACCCCATTGAGAGGCAGTCCTGTTCAAATGGATACCCTAACTGAGGGACCTGCACCTGGGACAAGACAATATTACTATTATAATTTGAAACCTGTAGGCCACCGGCAGATCCCGATCGTTTATAAAAGGTGACGAAACCCTGGGAAGTACTAAGTTTGAGAGATAAAGTCTTAAAAAGTTATTAAAAAATCAGTGTTGTTTTTTTCTTTGTTTTTTTTCTTAGGGTTGTTCTCACCTCTTGTATGTTTGCACGTTTTCTCAAAAATGAATTATAATTGCCCAAATTTCTGGTGAAATCTATCCCATATAAAAAACTCTGTATCAAAGATTGCTTACTCCCGACGATAACAATTAATCGTAACTGTGTACGAACGTTTTAACTCTAAAACCTCGGCTAAAAGTGCACACAATCTGTGCGTTCGAGCCTGATCAGCTGTTGTGATCATGTTAACATAAATCATGGCGTCTTCTGTACCCCGAAACAAGGTCGGGAAAGTTGCATTATGTACTTAATTCACTTGATGCTGGAGGGTAAAAAAAAAGCCATCTATACACGATAGGTGGAAATGGTGGAATCAAACGACACGAAAGAACGGCTGAGTTTGTGAGTTGAGCGGAATTCATTGCCGGAGAAGGCACGAATTGCATTGGCATGCATTGCCATGATTGTACCGATATCGTGCATAGCCTGCACCTGGTCATCGAATACACGATTTGCCTATTTGTTTGTGAAAGCACAATTGGCTAACTGCTTTGTGTCGTGACCTATATCATTTATTATATTGTCCCGGCCATGGCATTTGGGTTATCGGCAATTTTCATGTTTCATCTCGCAAGTAGGCATCGTCAATTCACTTTCAGACTGTACTGTAGTCAACGGGATTGTGCCTAATTGAATTGTCACTATGAAAGGTAATAACATTTGTTTTACTTTAGACCCTTGCAGCGTAAGCATTATCACATGGGCGACAACTTGGGGGACTTTGTGAATATTGAGTGGAGGGACAAGGTTATCATAGGGCGTCCACAGATCGACTTGTTTACTATTTTTGCCCAATGAATATTAACTGAGCTTTGTTCTTGTGAGTGACACAATCGACAACCTTTTCATCTTTTCCATCAAAATTGAGATTTGGTGTGTATTCGAAGTATGAAAAGAAAAGTCACAAAACACATATTTTTCTCAGTCATGACCCCAGTAAAATTTAAGAGGGGATTAAGGTGGAAATATTTCCTAACAAAACGTCTCCATATTAGTGGTCGACCCTATAATGGTCCGATTTTCCATATCATATTAATATCTCCCTCACATAGAAATGATCCCCCAAAACATCTTATTACAAATTTTGAGTTATTAAATTGGCTTTGGTAAGGCAAACCAATGGGACTAAAATTAAAATTTGTCCCATAAGGACTGCATGTTAATTAATGTGGTTGACCACATTTGGAGAATTTTTTTCATAACTACATGGAATATTTACTTCAGTAATTCAAAAATATGAAAATTTGTCTGCATCCAAAATGGAATCGATAAAAAATAGGGGGTGTCCCCTGCCATGGCTCATTGTCCTTTCTCCCCTGCCAGCCCCCAAAATGAAATGACCTTTGACGTGTCTATAGAGAAGGACCAAAATGTGCGTTTCTCTTAAATATATCTCACCCACCCCCATCATTTCCCCACCCCCCACTTGACCCCACACCCAACCCAAACCCAAAGGTCATCAGAATCCCCCCCTGAATTTATCCCCCTCTTACGTCATGGATAAACTGCAGAGTTTCATTAATTAAAGAAAATGGAGGGGTCTGACACTAAATGTTATAGATTTCCTTCCCACATTGAGTGTATTGAGTCCATCCACAATGCACCATTTGTTGACATTTCACCACTAAGGTCATGTGATCCCACCAAAGTTAAATTTCATAAATGTCAAAAGTCCATAAAAAACCTTCCACTAGATTTAACCTGCAAAGTACTTTTTATCCCGAAGTTACACTTCATTCCAAACAACATGAACATAGGAAACATTGTACATCACTATGGGAATGTTTAAAATGGCCATCCGGTCCCTTCCCCAGCCATCTACAATTCCTAACCAGTTTTAGTATCTTTTTAAAACTTACAATGCTTGCAATGTTAGTGTTTGAAAATATTTTCTATGTACTATGTAAAAGCTTACAATCCACACCCCTTCAACAATCGCAACCAGGATCCCTACTCAAAGTACACACAAAAACTAAAATCTGCTCTCTTCTAAATTCTACCCACTCGCACTCACTCTGCAGAAAATATTGACGTTTAAAATCACATCAGAATTAAATGTTCACCTCTAGGGGATTTTGAGATATTAAATCAGAATTTTTCGGCAAGATTTCGCTTTTACGTGTTAAACCAAGGCGTCATCTTAAATTGGGATTTCTCGGCCGCCCTCCCCTGCTGTTACTACATGGTGCTCTGCGCCCCCTTTTTTGGGGCTTCGCTTGTATGGATCATTTGTGAAGTGGTGAGAGACAAAAAAGGTCTCAGGGAACCAGAGTATGCTGTTACCAGGGCTGCTTTGAATTTGGATGATTTATGTCGCAAAGACGGTTGACGCGGGTTGGTTAAAGTTAGACCGCCATTTCCTGGAAAACGCACAACTTGTAAAAGTGAGACAAAAGTGGAATTCTTTTCCTCAGAAAACCATTTACTCCATGATACCACGAGATTTTTCTACTTGTGAGGGGGGCGCCACTTATGCAATTTCTAAAGGTATTCCTCTGTGTACACGGTAGCTACGGATGTGCAGTCAATTTGGAGCATTTGTGGACTTTTGTCCAGTTTTTTAGCATGATATCACCCAAATCAGCATTCAATACAGTCCTATTAAGTTGATGCTCTATCTGAGACTGTAAATCAAAGTTGATATCAACGGGCTTTGTTTTTTCGAAAAGTACAAAAATGCACATTTTCAAGCCCAGTGATGATAGCTGATGATGTTACTTGTGTTGAGCATTACCAACCCGCCACCCCCACCCCGTAAAGACTTTGTGTTAAAACATGTAAAACAAGTGATGAAAATTTTAAAAATATTGGATACAATTTCTAAAGTAATCCCATTGACCTTGAAGCTCACTTTTAAACCTGAGAGTAGCTTCACAGGCACTGCCCTTATGGGCTATGGTTGCTCTTATAAGGTACTGGGTCAGCACCTAGGAGGGTGGCTACCATACTTTATCAGCTGGTGATGCAGTATGTGTGCAGGGAGGTAATTCATGTCTACCCCACAGATACTTCAATGGTGCTCCTATGAAGAATTTTGCTGTGTAGTTATGCATAATGCATTAAATTTGCATTTTGTCTTATTCATTAATTTTTAGTTGAATCTGGTTTTGAAATGAGTAGAACTTTGAATTGCAACATCCCATAGTCCATTGAGTTATATTTTCTATCCATTTACAAACAGAAATGTAAAATTGTCCAATTTCTTGAGAGGAATATGCTTAAGTTATAGGATTAGACAAACATTACTTCAAGGCCAACTGATCGACGATACAAGAATTTTTGTAGGAAAACCGAGGGACTGGGTAGTGGATCACAAAAAGTCCATTAAATGTCTGAAATCATTCGGAGTCGTTTCGGTTGTTTTATCACTGCTGCTGAAAAATACAGGTTTCCCTTGGATTTGAATGTCTAGGTCTTGCTGATGTAATAAATATTTAAAACTTACTAGCATAAATAAGTAATGAATCTTGATGCTCAAAATAGAGATGCTGGCTAATAGAGTGGTAAAGCAACAGTCTCAGATATTTAATTGCTCAATAAATACAAGCCAGCTGCCAAAATAGTGATATTTATAGTGGCATTTGGTTTACTACATCTTGTTCGTACTCTTCAAGTCACATATATTTTAATGATGTTGAAAAGATCTGTAAGTAATTGGCAGATGAGAGTATCTTGAAGTAGTCTTGTGGTGTTGTTGGATGTTAAAGGGATATTTTGTGATCCACAACCTTGTCCCCCCCCCCCCCGACTTACTTAAAAAAGGGTGAGATTTTTACATCATCTGAACCGTTAGCCTTAAGTAGTAATCCATGTGTACCTAATCTTACGTGCAAATTCGGTCGTATCTGTGAGAAATTTGCAAATTTGTATTTTCTGTCAGTAAACGGACAGAAATTACCGCACAGTAGCCTATGGACCGTGGGAAACACGAAATGGCTCATAACACAAAACCGCAAGACTGGGATCAACTCAAATTTTGTGAATAAGCTTTTTTCAAGGATATCTAGTGAACAATGAATAAAACAGAAGGTGCTGAAATCACGAAATGCACCTTTAATAAAGCTTGCAAGCAAAACATATTTTACTGATGTGACAGCCAAAAAAATAATAAAAAATGAAAAAAATAGAAAGAAAATTAATAAACAAAAGAAAGAAGGGAAGGAAGGAAAGGAAGAAGGAATTCACATTGGTTGGTTGATAAGTTGGTGGAGTCAAAAAGAAATGCATAATGGGTTAAATTTCCATTACAAGTTCTAAGAATATCAGTTCCTCTGTGTTTCAATAATTTCGTCAAAAACTTCTTTCCAAATTTTTAGTTCATCCTGATGGTACTTTTGTGTGTTATGAGCAAATTGCAGTGTTCCATAGTTGTCTTGTGCATTTTGACAAGTTTGCCAGTAAAACTATTTTGCAGATATGACTTAAAGCAATAACAGCACATTTTTTTAAGAGCACCCCCAGTTTTCCCAATATTTTGAGATTTTTGCACAGTTCCATTGCTAATTGACTAGTAAACTACCTGTGAATGGTAGAGCTCAAAATGCTGTGTCACAAAAGAAGGAATTTTGTAATTAGAATAATTAATATTGGAGATCTCAATAATAATTCAACGGCTGCTGGAAATGTCCTTGGAAATTGTGCCATATACGTGTCTACGCTCTTACATTAGTTGTTCCGTTGGTTCAGGAAGTTAAGTTGGAGGACATTTTTGTGAGGTGCCACTATTTCATCATGAACGGACATAAAATTTGCGTTTCCAGCTGCGCCCTTAAATTACAATCGGGATCCCGATTCTAATAACATTATCGTTTCTTTTATGACAAATATGCATTTTTTAGCATTGTCGTTTGCAGGTACAGTTTACCAGACAATTACCAACACAACTGTGCGAAAATCTCCAATTTTGAAAATTGGGGGCGCTCTTCAGAAAATGTGCCATTATTGCTTTAAGTCGATTAACTGCCTGCTGATTTGATTGGTTAACCATACGGTTATGTGATGTAATTAGTCAACCAGAGACATGGTAAGAAAAACTTAAGGGTACATATGGAAGGTCTATTTTGATTGGTTATTCAGAGGTTATTTCATGTTATATCATGTAATGAGCCAATCAGAAGATACTGCCAAAAAGGTAGTTGATATTTCCTAATGATACCAAACCTCTCATGTTTGATGAGGGTGAAGGAAAAAGATGGACATTATAATATTGAATATGCTGTTATTTTCACATTTGGGATTTTCTGTGATTTTCACATTTTGGACATAAACATGATAATGTGCCATTCACATATGGTCAAATGGGTGATGATTCCATGCTTGAGTATTTATCAGGAGGTGTTTTAAACCAATCCCATAATGCATTGCAATTTTGCTTATTGTACTGTACAAAACACATGTCAGTATACGTAGTGATAAAAGTGCTCAAGAAGTTTAAGAACCACAAGACATTCATGATCATTCTAAAAATTACCTATAGTACCAATGCTTTGTGAGCTAAAATTTGTGTAAAATTTGAGTTTTTTATGTGTTAAAGTTAAGTGGCACAGGTGCATTTTTAACGAGAATCCAGAAGGTATTCCCATTTCATTTTTTGATCCAAAACCAAAAAAATCACTATAATTATTACACAAGCCATGCTTTCTTACTCTGCCAATGCCATTTTTGTGTCGCCTGCCTTAAGAGACATGAGATTTCCAGGAAGAAGCGCCCCCATTTTTTCTCGAACCCCGTTTTTTTTACATATTTGGAAGTTACCAATGTATTAGATCACACCTGAAGTGAATAAGCTGAATACGCCGTCTTTATGTAATAAGATGACGATTTAGTAGTTTCTGTCGTGCACAACAGAAAGTCAATGCATGGTTTTCTATGGGGAACGATTATGATAGCAGGCAAGTTCAAAACAAGGTTTGTGGTTTTCTTTTGCACCTGTTTGTCTAAACATTGTCGAAACGTTCTCGGTAGGTGATCTACAACCGATCCAGTGAAATTTGAGAGAAATTTGTATCCTAAAAATATCTCCTCCTGTCACTTTAAGGCAGGAAGACACACAGGGATCACTTTGTCCACTGTATTCTGTTGTTGTTGATGTCTGTTGTTGTGAAAAAGGGTTAACATTTGCCTGTAATATCCCATACTTCGATGGATTTAAACCAAACTTGAGTCATAGATGCAACATTGGATCCCTGATTTGTTAATGAGGTCAAAGGTCACATACCAAGGTCAAAGGTCATGTGAGGTCAAGTTGTAAGTTAGGCTGAAAATGTAAAATTGAAATTGAAAAGTTGAAGTTCAATTGGAACCAAACTTGAGTCGTAGGTGCAACATTGGATCCCTCATTTGTTGATGCGGTCAAAGGTCACTGCCATGGTCAAAGGTCATATGAGACCTATCATTACAAACCGCAATGGCAGGGGACACATGCGTTCCGAGGACCAATGTAGATAAGCATAAAATAGTGAGATAAGCAATACTTTCAGTGCAAAATCAAACATCTCTGACGAAACCTGGTTCTCCATCCACACGGTTTGGAACAGTGTTAATTTACAAGACCCATCAAGAACTCAAAACAACTAAAGATTTCAAGAGGGTTTATTTGTGCTACAAGTCTTCAACAAGTGGACATCATTTGTCACTTTCACATGGACCATTGTAAAGTATGTATCCAATTTCAGTAAGAAGTGGCAAATGAAATCTGTTGAAGAGTCTCGTAATGACACCCGTAGCTTTAAGAGAGACTTATTTAGTAGTGTAATTTTGGACACTAAGGTTGGGTTTTCAATAATTCACAAGCTGAAGTGACCTCTGTGGGAATTGGATAAACACATCAGAAATGAGAGTAGTAATCGAGTAGGGCTAGTGGTCTGAATAATTTGTACTCAAAATCTCTGATAGAATCATTGAGATATGTTGCCTTTGCTTGTTAAATGACCTACTCCCCCCCACACTAGTGTTGGTCAATGGAACCATGTTAATTCAAATCAGGGGGGAAGGTCGGATTTATTTGGCATCCCTCGGAAAATTAGCACTCTATATAAATGCCCAGTAAACATGTATATAAATTCTATGGTGTTAAAGGCTCATGATACGGTCATTTTTCTGTCATAACTGTGCGGAAACGGTTTACTGCAAAAGGCCACACCAAAAAAAACGAATCTTATACGTTAACTTCAGGAAAAAATGTGATCATCTATGACAAATCAGGTCTTGGAAAGGAAATTTGAGCAAAATGTGGTGCGATATGAGCCAGATCCTGTTAATACGTCGGGTATACGTTGTGTTGCATGAGCGCTGTAGTCTCGTGTGCGTTTGTATACGTTCGTGCTCAGACCTCGTGGAGTCAATAGGCGTGGTAGGACCCCATATACGTGAGAATGAGACTAAATTTGAATAAATAACGTTCTCTGCAGTCTAGGGATTTTTGAAATGGCACGAAAATAGAATTTTCATATGCCTTTTTCTCCAAATTTCTTCTACGAACTAAAAGTTCGCAGAACAAAATTGCTTTAAATGATGTCTTCTTGCCGTATGGTAAAAATTGAATGAAATCATTAAGCGGTTTTGGAGGAATCAATCAGGCATATTAATGCCGATTTAGGGATTTTTTTCCATAGTGCTCCACAGGAGCCTGGCAACCTCCAAAATCCCAACTCTAGTATCGAACATCGGGCGTCCTTCCCCCTGATTCAAATGGCCTTTAATTTTTTATAGGTCATCGACTGCATCATGATCACATAGAGGCAAATTTAACATTTTGAACTTTTTGGAGAAATTTGGGATATCAATTGCATACTATGCCATAAATTCATCAAATATCATACCTCAAAGTGGCTAAATTAGTGCGCTATTAATTAATTGTGGTATATTTGCAATATGTTAAAATACCTGCATCAAATAGCAATGTATTTATTGACAATCTAAACTGCACAAGCACAGAGTGGGAATATCTGCATTTTGAAGTATTTGCTGTTACACACAGTGACGTATTTGTGTGACCTTATTGAGGTGAAATTTCCCAAAACTGGCGCATTGTGGGATTTACTCAATACACCCTGCTGCTGTTTGAGGATATGCTTCTAATGTGTAAAATTTATCTGTATTCTTCCAATGGCCTAGACTATCATTTGCAAGCAAAGCCCCCCCCCCAAAAAAAAATGTTTGATTGTCCATAGATGACTTTTTAGAGTTGGGTCGGTCGGTCGGAAAAAACTTCTTTTTTTTTAATGTCAATAGCAAACTGTATTGAAACATGTTTGTTTTAATAAGTTAATCAAACACTAAAAGCAAGTTGATTCTTACTAAAAATTGCATCTTTGTACATTATGAAACCCATCTAACATGCTAAGAAACTGTTTAAACATCTTTTTTACATTTCAGAAAGTTAAAATTGAAAAAAAAAAGCTTTTTAGGATTTTTTCAAAATTAGGGTCGGTATTCTTTTGCACAGTAAAAGGAAAAAAAAACCTTTTTCCTGATTTTCAAAATTAGGGTCAATTGGATGAGGACAATCAAACCATTTTTTTTTTTGGCATAATTAAAAAAAAAATCATATTTTGTGAAAATGTGCCAGTACTGCATTAAGGGTGATAGAGGATCGTAAAACTAACTGCTAGATTTTCTTTATTTTCAACGGTGCAAATGAAAAACTGAAATAAAAAATGGGGTTCACCATCAGGTATGAGGTGTTCAAAATTTGCATTTTTTGTGAAACTTTGTACAGAGCTCTATGGAAAAATGAGAAAAAGAAGTCATTTTCCTCATAAAAAATAAACTTCTAACAGGCCAATTTTTTGTTTTTATTTAAAATTATGTCAAAGTCACATGCCGGATAATTTAGGCACATCAATAAAAAAAAAGAGGGGGGGTCGCTGTATTAGTTTTCAAGAAATATGGCAAATGTACCCAAAAATACACCTTTTTATCCCCCTGGCTTGAAAAGCAGTAGGGGGATTTTGCGAGAGTGCACAAGTCTGTATGGGTGTGTGTTCCAGTTTGGTTAGGTTTTGGTAAGTTTTTGTTTTTCAGATCGTCTTCCAAAAGTTGAAGTCCAATTCAAACCAGACTTGAGGTTAAGGTGCAATAGGGGTTCTTTCATATGTGGACGATTTCAAAGGTCATGGACAAAGGTCATCTGAGGTCATGTTCCAGACTGCCATCTTGCCAGGGGATGATACAAGTTTACTTGCTCTATTTTTTAATTTCAATGCTTCTTGCAAAACTGAAATGGAGCACATTAAATTTCTTAATGTTTTCTATTTTGTCAATTCATGTGGACCAAAATGACGACGATGCCGCCCAAGCCTACCAACATGTTTGACGTGTTAAACTTGGCATATCGAAACGTTTCTTCCATTATTGTAGTTATCTAACAAATTTCAAAACAAATATAAAATCGTATATGTAAATATACCATTCTGATGTTATCCGTTAGGAAAGTGAAGGACACCTTTCGAACCTAACACCTATAGATGATATCTATCGCTCCTCTGCCAACCCTGCCTTAGTTGGTAAGAGCGTCGTGCATGTAATACGAAGGTCGCCGGTTGGAATTCAAGCGCACGTAGGGTATTTTTTCCAACACAATCGTGTGCTGGTCATCTCCGGGGTAAGATTAATAAATATAAATTCTAAAAGTTTTTTGTATGTAAAAACGTGGATGTTTCGGACTGAATTTGCCGCATTTACAATGTTTGATAGAAAGAGCATACCTTGCAAAACTTTACAGAAACTAATTTGTACATATTTACATAGCAGTGGCGTAACCAGACCTTTGCAAATGGGGGGGCTGAAGGGGTGCCGGGGCTTTTTTTGAGGGGGCAAATTTGGGTCCTTCTCCATAGACACTGTACAAAAGGTCAGTTCATTTGGGGGGGCTGGTTACGCCACTGTTACATAGGCCTATGCCAAAAACCTGCCATTTTGCAAAGGTTTTGCCATACTCAAATGGAATAACAAATAACTAGATCTGGAGACAGATCTGAACACAGTCGAGGTAGTGACCTTTGACCCTAAGTGACCTTTAATATCGAAAATATTTTCAGCATGTTTAGAATGGCATAAGGATCATTTCGTTCAAATTTCAGCTCTGTCAGAGCATTTTGAAAATTTGACCTTTGACCTCTTGATGACCTTTGACCTCGAAAAAATTTTCAACATGTTTAGAATGTCAAAAGGATCACTTCAGTCAAACTTCAGCTGTGTCTAGTTATATTTTATACACAGTAAAGGAGTTTGAGCTTAGTGACCCCACATGACCTTTGATCAAAATTTTATTAAGTAACTTTTGTAATTGATGTCAAACTACACCACATACATGAGTCACGTGATCATACCATGTAATTTGTAGGAAGAGTAGTGATTTGAAATGTAACATAATTTGATGTATTTGACACTTGTGCACCCCTAAATTATGCTCAATATATCAAAGTCGTAATTGATTTTTTTGTACGTGTGATCAAGCCCTACAAGATGACAATATTAGTTTTGAGATTTGAGCTAATTCCTAAGATTTTATTGAATGGTTATGGTTGTTAATCCCTGTGACCCTATCGTGAGACTTTGACACCAATCTGGTCATGTCAAAATTGTGTGTGTTGTACTTGTCCTATGTCACATTTTTTGGCAATATAGCAGTTTGCATGTCTTAATATTAGCATGATGAACAGAAGAAACGAAACCGTAACAGAAGAAAAAACACAGTCGATTTCCTCGACGTGTAAAGACAACTTTAGTCTAGATACATTGTGTTCACACTTGTCAGTTTGTAGGACAAAAACATACTTACCATAGTATAGTATCATATGCCATAGTAAGTAAAGTTGAGGGGTCAGCCTGTGGTGCAGTGGCTCAGCCGCGCTGCTCATAAGCATAAGGTGTTTGGGGGTTCGAGCACCGCTAGTCAGCCAATTTTTGTGCCTGGGCAAGGCACTTTATCCACCTCGCTTGCCTCTCTCCACCCAGGAGTATAATGGGTACCCCAACCGGGGGCATATGCTTGTGAATGCAAAACCAAAGACTCGCTGTGCGGGAGGAGTGGCGAACTCCCACCCAACGCAACATTCTACGAGGGAGTCCTGGCCCAAACGCCAATTACAAGAGATGGGCCGTCCCGCCTGCGGGCGCAACCATTTCATTTTATAATATGCCTAATAAAATGAACTGATTACTATTGAAAGTTCAAACACTAGATCTTCAAGTTTATTAATACGCATCTTATGATATGGGTGTTGTTACTTCTTTGAGTTTCTCAATTTAAAAAGGATGTGGATTTTTGGGAGGCTCATGCTCAAACGGAATTTTGTTGTACATTCCCAATCTGTGCCAGACTTATAATTTAACTCAAAAATTTGTAATCAATGTTTTTTTAACATTTAAATTTGACATTTTTTGAAAGGAAATTAAAAAATTATATTTCCAAGATGGGCCAAAACATAACCACAATTGGCACTTGTATATTGGGGAACAGACTACAGTACTTCGAGGGAAGTGCAAGGAGGCTTTCTAAAAATTTTTTGATTTTAGGTTGCAAATATTTAGCTTTGATCTCTGCTCAGGGTAGGGGATGCCTTAAAAGGAGGGGTAACGCATTCAATCTTTAAAAATTTTCATCTTGATGAATGCCCCAAAACCCCACCCTGGAAAGTTTTCGCAACTGGATAGTTTCCATCCGTTTGATGTGAGAGCTAAAAACTGATTTTGTACTCCCCATAGAATCCTGTGTAAAATTAATATATTTTGTTTTTTCTATTTTTAACCATCAAAAGAGGTGGCAAACCCATTTTTTCTCTGTGATAAATCTCGTTTCATCTACATCTTTTATCATTTCTTTTACTTAATAATCTTATATACACAACTATATGTAAGATTGTTTACCTACATCTTTTACTACCATTTTCATTTGCACCCACGCTTAAAGAAATATTATAGTCTCATATTACGAGTTGATCAGATCCATTTGCTAGGGTCGAAAATATGTTTCGTAGGTAATAGCTTATCCACATCTTCAATCTTTTAAATTAATCGATCATATTTTCTCTACGTGCTTTTGTATATTCAATTAAATTTTCTTATCTCACAATGTAAATATATGGAAAGCAGTTCCAACCCTTGTTTCGTCTTGATTGTACATAATTGAGCTTTATCACACTGCGTAATGTGCCCGAGAATAATCAACACATTTACAAAGTCATTTTGTTTATCTTTGTAGGTCGTAGTAACCATAAATTAACAAGTCATTTCTATGTCTAATCGAAATGATAACTAATTGCGATAAAAGTTCTTTCCACGGTGTCCAATTTTAATGATATTACAGTTTATAAAGAAATGGGTTGTAATCGTCAATCCATTGCAGGTTTTACAACTATTAGATTTTCCAATAATTGTCCACTTAAATCTGACTCAGAGATTTTAACGAATATTATTTTTTGTTGTAATTGAAAAATAGTCCAACTAGAAATAATATATAACCTAAAAGGCACAATTCCGAAATTTGAAATTAATCGGATTTTTCGTTTATGATGCATAAACTTTTATGTGTAGTATTAGGGTCCCATATGAAACTGTGTATAACAAAAAGTCCGGATCCGGATGTTATAACAAAGTTGTGATTTCTATATGAAGGACTTCGAATTTAACTTAGCATTTCACACACCAGTGACTTAGATATATTGCACCATTATGTACATGCAAAAACACGATTTTTTTGTGAATTGAGGGCGCCCATCCTCAAGGAAATCTCTGAGTCGGCCTTTACAGGTCGTGTAACTTACATGGTGTAAGATTTATAGCATGTTATAATTTCAAATTGCCCACTATTACTCCATCTATGTTGTATTTTAAAAAACAGAATATTTTGTCCATTCTCATTATCATTTCTCTTTTCGTTAATTGGTTTCTTCCAGTGTTTTTTCACAAAGGAATATCATCAAATTTATAGGACATCCTAAATTTGTTTAGAATGTGTTACGTTACAATAGGATAGTTTTCTGTATTCCGTAGTACCACCAATTTGTAAAATTAATATTGGTCGACCAAAGAGGGGGACATTTATCGCTCATAACACCAAAATCAAACCTTCTTTAGCCCTTTGGTTTCACAGGTAAAATGAGAAATAGTAGTTTTCTTTCCTTCGGTTTTCCCAACTTTTTACTACGTCCGATAAAATCTGGGTTCTGGGACTAGGCTTTAGTGGTATTGACCATGGCCCTTTATTTACTTTTTTTCCCATGCTGCCACATGCCATATCTTCATGTAAACATTCATCTCCGAATTCTGTCCTCGACTCCCCCAGAGTAGATTCACACATGCCTGTGATTGTCAAAATGTGCTGATACGTAACCTCCAAAAATATAAAAATAATTGTGTCCACTAGTATGTTAAATATATCGGTCTTGATTTTCTAGACAACATTTGCAAGGAATATGTTCAGATTCATGAAAGAGATTATGTGAACTTGTAGAAAACCATCAAATTCATACAGCCATTGCTTTACCGTATGTGATCCGTTGAAATACCACTGAATAACTGTAGTGGCGTAATCCGGATAGCCTTTAGTCTTAGACTTCATAGCAAGGCCCAGTTATGGCAAAAGGGTTTCCTTGCATATGCATTTGACAATATTATACTCCTTTTGCTTGTCTAATTTTTGTTGGTTACTTCCGCATGAGCCTTTACATGGAAACGTGAATTACCCCCTCCCATTGTTACAGTATATTCTGATGGCTTACTCTCTAAATGTAAACAAGTGAAATATACTCCCCAAAAGAGTGAAACTCTTTTACAATAAAAAAAAACCACTCCAAACAGTGTTTTGTACTTAAAAGAGCGAATTCCCCCACTCAAAAGGAGTGAATATCACTCCTAAAAGGGTGAATTTCCACTCGTTTTGTGTTGTCCTCCTTCGTTTCACACCTCCGTCAAACCGGTGGAATCCACTCGTTTTGGAGTGATTTTTACTCTTTTTGAGTGGAAATTTCCCTCTTTTAAGTACTCAACCACTCATTTAGGGAGTGGTTTACAATAGTTTCCACTCTTTTGGGGGTGAATTTTTCACTTGTTTACATAAGAGTCTTACTGATTTTACATCTGGGACTTAAATCCCTCAAAATGGACTTATATCTTGTATGCACGCTTTAAGGTTTTTTTAATATGTCTCTGAGGGTTACTTTCATATAATCTTATGGGTAACCATCGACTCTGCTGGTAGTTCCAAGGATAAAGAATACTTTCTTTTACCAGATTCAAACCAAACTGACCCAAAACAAAGTAACTTTCTTTCATTTCTTAGAAAGTAAACGCAATTTTTTAAAATTGATTCCACATATTCCAAACCTGTAAAAGAAAAGTATGGTCATGGGGAACTACAAACAGGGGTGAATCTTTTTTGCCATACATGGCTGAAGTGCTAAAATATTAACTGATTTCTCGCCAACGCTTCTACGTAAGTCACTATTTGTAGTCAATCAAATTATTGAAAGTAATGCATCGTGTTGTAATCTTGTTTATAAATTGATCAACAGCCATTGGCACCCTAGATTTAGTTGGATCATGTGAAACTAATATGGCACATATACACTGGGGAAAATCATTATTGAATTCCCCCTTTTTTTCAATGACAACGAGGATTAGCAAAAATAATTTGTTGTAGTTGTTTACACTTAGGCGACGAAAATAAACACCCGCTGTTTTTCGGGCCCGACCGACCCGGTGTTCAGTTTTTGCAGAATTTTGTTTTTTGTTTAGTTGTTTCCAAAAATCATGTAAAATCACCTGTTTTTTAGCCCAAATTTATCAATTTTGGCAATTTTTTGTAGACACATTTGTTTGTAAAAATTTCATTTTTTTTTCCTCTTGAGTTTTTTCAATATTTTTGGAGCTATTTTTAGAGGACCAATTTTGAGCTCCAGAAATTAAAAAAAAAAAAAAAAAAAAATAATTCGCCAGACCGAACCCTATCCGAAAGGTCCGCATCAGCCCGTAAAAGACACAGTTGTTCTTTTTTCTCGCCTTCACACTGATTTTGATTACCATTCAGAAAAAAAATAATATTGTTTTGCTTGGTGATAGGCTGGAATTGTACGGCTTTCAGTCGCCATCACTCCTTGGTTCCTGAAAATCGATAATGACTTTTCGTTACACTCACAAAATTTGTATACAATTAATGACTTATTTCAATTCACCTCAAATAATGATAAAAAATTCATATTGAAATTCGCCTTTGATTGCGTCGTATTACGACTTTGTACTGTTCCACTTACCAGGAAATGAAATTTGACTACGACCTAATTGAATTTGATGAATACGTTTGCCCAGCCCTACCCGGATGCCCTATAGCTCAGATGAGGCAAACTATTTCCTCATTTTCATCATTTAAGCTAGGGAACAATTAGCATCCACTTATTACCTGAATCAAAGCACGAGCTTTTTAAACCTTTGAACCCTGTACATACCAAATGACTTTGTTCAACCGTTTTACAGTTTTTTCCTATAACTAACTAACTCTTGACCTATAAAACTAGATAGTGTAAGACTAGACCTTTTAGAATCCTTATAATCTGAGAAACAGTTTTTTTTTCTTTCCAACAGGATTGAGCATCTTTAATTTTTTGACCCCTGTGTAACCTGTATAATCCAGTGGGGGCCATAATGGGGGAGGGGGTTGGCAAGTGTGCCTTCCATCAATTTTTGGATTATCATGCCTTAAATACATGTTTAAAATTCATCAATTTATTTCCAAAAGCACCTTTCTTTCGCTTGCAGTCCGCAAGTATGAGGCTTTTGAGGATTGGTCACTAGCAAGAGTGAGTTGTTATTTTATTGTATCGCTAACATGATTAATAATCCTTATCACGACACAATGCTCACTAAAAACTCACTGAGCCGAGGCTAGAAAATGCACTCAGTCCAATAAACTTATGATGTCATCACATGAATGCACCTATGGGTACGAAAGTGCTGACTCGGCCAGCGACAAAACCCTCCATGGCTTGCCACACACTTCTCATGGACTGTGTGTCCGTAGGCCCCTGGTTTTAATCCCACCCAAGATGTGCATCTTCTTCGCTGCTATCCTTTACCCCTTCCTTCCTCTCAGGAGAAACAAGAACAGTGTTATGGTTAATCCTGTCCTTTCACTCTCCAACTTTTTTTGTCCCATTACTTTCCAAAAACCTTTTGGACACATGATCATGCATAGGAATTGAAAACAACCTTTTTTCAGTTTGCATTTTTTAAATGTAAAAACCCTCCGTTAATCCACAAAATTATTCATTTTAGGGCTTAAATCACAAATCACAAATCTATTTTTAAACAAATTGGTCACCCTTGTTATGCCGTTTAACCATGGGACTAATATAACAATACAACTAGCAAAGAGTGGCATTCAAGTACTTTGCTTTGGGCAAATCAGGGATTAGTGCAGTTATAAGTGTATGGCACATACATCATGACATCTTAGGGGTAAGTGCTTTGCTTTGCGTGTTACCTCAAGAGCTATTACCATGAAAAATATTGGCTGGGTGTAATTGGCTAAATCATAACATCCACAGCAATGACTTATTCTATATTCCTTTCATGCATCTCTGTCATTGTTTTATGACAAGACAGCAGAAGCAGTTATGTAACATCTAACATATACCCACTGGATATTTACAGTACAGTGATGCATGACTGTTTTTAGTCACAAAACAGTACTCATGGATTTCTGGGTAAAGAATCATCCTTTTAATGTCCAATTTTTCTGATAATGGCATGCACATGAGTTTCCCGCTGAGTTGATGATGTTATTATGTAGGGGAGTACACCATTAAATGTTCTCGTAAGTGTACGGAAGATAAAAGGAAGACACATGAATTTCTGCAGCCATTATCCCATAGTGCACTACAGATTGATTGGGCCAAAATCTAAATTTGGCAATCAATGGCTTTAGGGAAGGTCATTGCCACATAATTGGTATACGGCATTACTTATCCAATACTACAGCATGTTATCAATTATGTAAGTGGTTTTACTACTGTGATCGCAGAGTCTATAACGAAGTAATACCAAGGTGGAAAATGATGTTTGATTGTCCTGTATTATTTCTGAAGTAGTCTAAAAAGTTTACTGGAATCTGTCCCATGTAACAAAGAAGTGAGACATGGGCCTAGAGTTAAAGGGTGATTCAGAGATTTTTGAAATGTAATATTTTTGTGCAGTAATTAAAAATAGTCATCTAGAACTAAAAATAGTCATCTAAAATGCTTAATTCCAAAGTTACAGATGAATCGGATTTTCCGTTTTCATGGCGTAAACGTTTCTGCACAGTAAGACTAAAGACAGTGCCATACGATACTGTGTATAACAAAAATTCCGGATCCGGAATTTTATAACAAAGCTATGATTTTCTATATGAAGGACTTCGATTTGAGCTTAGTTATTTCACACAGTGATTAGTATATGGACAAGCATTATGTACATGCAAAAAACAAGATTTGTTTGAAAAATGAGTGCGCCCTCATCGGGAAATCTCTGAGTCAGCCTTTAACTCTTGAAATTACATTTTAGGCCGAAGCCCAAGAACGTTTACCAGAGGGGTCAAGTTTACATCACATTAGTAGTCATGGGCTGTATTTCTATCTTAAACTAAAGAGACACTGGTACATTAAAAATAGTGCGCCCTCACGAATTTTGTAAATTGATATGTTTGCAGCGTTGTAAAGCTTTTAATACATTAGCCCTCACCTGAATTAATACCCAACAGCCCCCTTATGGGTAAAACATAACAATTTTAATAATTATTTATTCCGTAGACGATGGAATGGCATTTACACAATAAAACACATGCTTAGACTTGCTTCCCAATGGCAGGCACACTGTTTGACTGGGCTGTGACCGTTGGTTTTAATATCAATGAGTACGAGTCTAATGAGATCATGTTTGAAGTTTACGGCAAACTTAACGTTGGCCTACCAGTTACCTGGATGTCTTTAGGCCTTATGTGTAAAATATATCTTCTATTTCCAGGGCCTAGTCTAAATCATTTGCGAGCAAATTGAAGAAATTTCATCTCATATTTTGTGAAAATGTGCCATGCCACTTTAAGTATTAGCTTCAGGGGATTTTGTCAGTGGTTATATTTAATTTTTTTGTCATTTGGTTAAAATATCTTTGTATTCATTTAACAGAAACAGAATAAAATGCAATATTATTTTATGCTCTATTTCATAAACAAAATGAGTAACAGCCTGTTTTGTGGTGCTTGCCTTAGTAGGCAAGACACATAGGGATCACTTTGTCCACAGTTGTCTGTTGTGACATAGGGTTAACATTTGCCTTTAATATCCACATACTCGATGGATTTCAACCAAACTTGTGTCGTAGGTGCAGCATGGGATCCCTCATTTGTTCAACAATGTTGATGAGGTCAAAAGTCACATGAGGTGAAGTTGTAAGATAGGCTGAAAATGTAAAATTGACCTCAATTGAAAAGTTGAAGTTCAGTTGGAACCAAGCTTGGTTTATGGGTATTACACAGAAACTTTCATTTGTTTATGAGGTCAAAGTCAAATCAAGGTCAAAGGTCATATGAGGCCTAACATTCACAAACCGCAACTGCGAGCAACACTAGCAGACCGTGATGCATTTTTTAAAATAATGGGCAATTTGTTAATTATATACTACCAGTCAAAAACATTACAAAACAGTACAAAAAAGGCTTGGTTAGATGATGATAATAATAACATATATTTATATAGATATTTATATAGCGCCTTAGAATTTAGTATGATTAAAGCACTTAGATGACAGTTAACATCTTTTATGTCTTCCACACCTCACTTCCTGATGCATTCAGTCATTTGTACTTTCATGATGAGCAGAATTAGCTTCTAGATAACAGTTTGGGAATTCTTGCCCACTCGTTATGAAGTATTTTATTTAGCTCCTGAAGTATTGTTGGTGCAAATCGAATGTTTGCATCATGCCTGTGTTGCCCAGATCATCCCAGAGATGTTCTATGAGTGAAAGATTTGTTAACCTTGCTGGCCATGGAAGACACAGGTGTTTGAAAATCTCATTCATTATGAGAAAAGACACCCCCCCCCCCCCTGGTAAAACAAAAAATATCAATGGCGACACACTTTTGACACGTAATTTGTATTATCTATTCCAACTACATCCTGTGCAAATTTGATGAAATTGTATTGCGGGCAAATGTGATTTTCATAAAAATGTAGTTTTACATGCCTTTCTATGAGAAATAGGCATATTTAGAGGGTGCTATAGCATACAAATCATGACCTTTGTCGGCCTATATGTCAAGATTCCCGCACTAGATTTTTCGGATTTTTTCAAAGGTGATGATAGCTTGTGTATGTCCCTCCTTATATCAGTTGTCAAAATTGTGTCGCCATTGCTTAAAATTGAAGAGTGTAGAATAAGAAGTACCTAAGTGTTAAAGAATAGTTCTAAGGTAAGAATGCTGCAATTTTATAAAATTTGATCAGGGTCATATACCTTTCCATTTTCAACTCACCTTTGGTATAAATTAAAACAATGTACAACATTATCATTCTCACAACCTTTCAAATTAAAAAGGCCTTAGTATTTTATGTTTAATACTGAATTGTGACAATGGAGTACATTTCCTTAGAACTAAAGTTGTGGACTTAAGTACTTCTTATTCTACACTCTTCAATTGCTTTAAAAATAAGACAATTTGCATGGGGTCAAACAGCTCTGAAGACAAACGATGTCAACCAAGAAATCAGTATGTTGCTAGAAGACAAGTTCTAAGTTTTCTTTTATTATAAGAAAAAACTACAATCCTTGCAATTAATGTACAAGTTAGCTCTGTTCGTTGGATATGAACCTTTACATACCACCCCAAACAATCACCAATCTTCTACCTTATCTGTCATGTTTTTCATCCTCAATGCAGACATTTAATTCTCTGAAAGCGAAGACCACCTGTAGACTCTGACTCATCCATCTTTGCAGTCCAAGTAAAATCAACTTTCATCAGTGAACAAGACATTTTCCCAGTCGTTTAAAATTTCCTTACTGCATACTGAGGTATGTTGAGCATGTTGCAGACTTGGTGGGAATCAAAAAAAAGACTTCCTTTAAATGTTTAGAATTTTTTGAGACCCATTAATCTTCCCTTTACTATACGACGCTGTGACAAGTGTGAAACTAATTTTATACTGGCCAGCATGGATACTGCCACAAATTTGCTCCATTATTTTTGTACTAATTGCCATCTGAATTCAACAATGAATTCATCCATTCCACATTTCAGAGTTGTGAGTTATAACATAAAAGAACAAACATGCATTGTGTTCTGTCTAATAACATGAGTGAATATTTCAATGGAGGAAAAATGAAGAAGGAAAAGAAGTTTAACATGCATACATAGAAGTGGAAGAAACTAAAATTGAATTTTCAAACCAGAACTTGAGAGGATTAATACAATAATAAAATACCTGCTCTATTGATTGGATCTTTTGATTTCCGATAATTCCTGATGGCATCATATGTCTGCAACCGAAAATCCCAGAGGGGGATTTAAACCAATCCCTAATGCATTTTTGCAATATACCTATCCTATCCTCTATTGTGTGCTGTACACATACAGCACGGTACGAGTGTAGGGAGGAATAAAAGTGCTTTAGGCGTACTCATAGATTTCCCGATGAGGGCGCATTCAAGTTTCAAACAAATCATGTTTTTGTCATATACATAAGTGCCCTTGTCCCATATAATAATCACTAATGTGAAATAACTAAGCTTAACTCGAAGTCCTTCATTTACAAAAATCACACAATGTTATAATTCCGATCCGAAATTTTTGTAATACACGGTAATCCTATGGCAATGTATACTATGCATAGCCTGCTTACTCTGCATGAAAACGAAACATCTGATTTATCTCTAACTTTGGAATTAAGCATTTTGGTTGTTATATATTATGTTCTGTTGTCACTTTTTGAATTTCTTACACCAAAAAATTATATTTCCAAATCTCTGAGTCAGGCCTTCTAAAATACAACGCCTTTGAAGTTATGTGAGAACTTGTTCATACTAACATTTACCAGCCTTAAATAGCATGGGACCATTAAAATGCATCGTGGTGACAAACCCAGTTACGTGTTCTAACTGAAGAATGACAGAAAACGAAAGGAAAATGGCAGTGCTCAAGATATGAATCCCCATTCAATTACATGTTGTAGTAAGTGTCCGTACGGACAGTCGGTGACTATACCCAAAGCTTATTAAGCTGCTCTTCGTCTTATCATTTGCACAAGATTACACGGCGTTTTCTACTCACGTGGTAGCCTATCAAGGCAGTCCCCTTACACCCGTGTCT
Organism: Ophioderma brevispina; assembly: GCA_023653785.1. Lineage (NCBI taxonomy): Eukaryota > Metazoa > Echinodermata > Ophiuroidea > Amphilepidida > Ophiodermatidae > Ophioderma > Ophioderma brevispina. The sequence goes on from JAMKCH010020342.1 coordinate 36,013, forward strand.
ACGCGGCAGCTGCAGCACAGATACACAATGGGTAGTTGCCGTGCAGTCCAGCTGCACCAGATAGCTTGCAAAGTACACAGTTTATTAGGTACCACAGTGAGGCGTCTACCTTACAGTACTGATACCTACCCCGAGGCTACCTGTAGATGCCCACTAGGTGGACCGAGAAGGTGATATAGTGTAGGACAATACAGGAGGACACGCAGCTACCACGTAGTTACACTGCGGTAACTAAGGCGCCATTTTCATTAATGGACAAAATGAGGGCGCATACACTCGTTCTCTGTTAGCATTTTTAATCATTGGTGAGGAAAATCATGACGAAATTCGAATCGGGCATCATCAAAAACCCCAAATACACGCAACCAATTTAAAAAAAAATGCGATTATGCAAATATCTAAAAAACAAAAATTGGCCAGTGAGCAATACCGCGCGCGCTGAGAGGCAGTGTAACACGTAGCTACTCAGCGACGGTGCAGACAAGGCCGCTTTGTGTACACTATCCGTCTATGCGGCCAAAAATACATGGAATCCTGGCCGGGAGGGTACGTCTAGTGGGTAGGGAATCTTGTCTACTCGGTGGTAGGCTGCGTGGTAACTACCATGAAGAAATTGGCAGTGTAGTTAGGATACCTGTACTTGTTACCGACATGCAATAATCTGATTTTTGACCCCTGATTTTTTTATTTCTGATTAGCAAAATCCATGATAGTGCCTTTAAGTGATCAAAAATAGATGTGTCTATTTCCTCGAGCAAAGATACATTACATACTGTAGCCTTAATCAGATGTGTGTCGAATGTCAAATCACCAAATCAACTGGGATTAGTTAAGAATCTTAATTATAAAACACCAGTTTAAATGGTGATCAAAGTGCAATTATCAGGAATGGGGGTGCTTTCGTGGTTGTTATTTTGCCATTCCTACTTTCTCATATAGTCAGAGAGAACGTTCAAGTGCCGGGACAGTTGAGTATCTACACAAATTTTTTTGCTGAAAAATTATAGAATTAGGGGATGTGGAATAAGAATCTGTCGGGTTGCACCTGGGCATCCTTGGGCGTTTTGAGAAATCCAGGATGGCGTCGCATAAATGATAATATATATTCAACCCTATATTATACAAATATGGGTACTAGATATAATATAGGATCCAATGAACAAGTGTATGGCACTTGGAACATTAAGTGCCGATACTTCAAATTCAAATGGAAGCCAAATCCATAATTTTAAAATATGCCCTATAACAGGAAATACCTGCCGATAAAAAAATTCGACATGGAAGTACCTAGGTTATGTTGTTAGAACAAAAATGTATTCTGATACTTTTAAAAGTGTAAAATCGACGTCAATCAATATGGCCGCCAAAAGTTAACATCTTCAAAAAATACATTGACACAAATTTATTATGTATTACAGCCTTAAAATCGAAATCAGTGTGGCAATGGACATTAGAAAGGTACCTTTGACTTAACAATACATAAAATACAAACGCATTTGATATAGCGCCTTCTCACAACAAGGTCAAAGCGCTTTACAAAGTAGAGAGTAATTACTATTTAGCCTAAAACATGGTTCATCTTGTACAATACCTGTTGTATTTCTATGAGATAAGTACTTACATCAAACTATAACTAGAAAACAGCTGCAATTAAATATATGTGAGGCAATAACAAAAAACACATTAAGCACACAATCAACCTTTAGGAAATAGATGAAATTGAGAGCTTTCTGAAAAAGTAACAATGGACTGGGAGTGGCGAAAGAGAGAGGAAAAGAGTTCATAGGCTAGGGGCCGCATGCTGAAAGCCCTGTCACCCAATGACCTTTTTGTGCGGGAAACAGTGAGGAGCGTCTTGTATCTAAGAACGGAAATTAATGGCTGCAAGGAATAACAAGAGAGGTATGGGACAAGTAAGATGAAATTGTCGGGAAATGCCCTTGTAAGTAAGAAGCATAAGCTTAAAGAAAACGCGCTCACTAATTGGTAGCCAGTGGAGCCCTTTAAGGAGTGGTGTGGATGGTGTCATTCTATAAGATCTAAAAAAAGACGGGATGATAGGTATGATACACAAAATATGAAGTTAAAAAGATATGTGTTTTGGGGGGGTGAGAAGGCTTCCTTTCCCCTTTTTTCTCCCCACCCCCCTTTTCCCTATGGCCGACACTCCATACCAAAGTGAATTGGCATAGTCAATGCGAGATAAAATCAGTGAACGGACGAGATGATGACAACTCTCAATGTGATAACGCGGCGGATCCGGTACATATTGCGAAGGTGAAAGTTAACAGACTTAATGAGGACCTTTACATGTTTCATCATAGACATGTCTGATCAAACACTACACCAAGGTTTCTAATTTGCCGAGGACTGGGGAACATCACTGTCCCGACCTGATGGTAATATCTTTGAGGCGATTGTGTAATAGGATGAACCTGCGATGAAAATCTGTCTTTTCATCATTACAATTTGAGTTGTACAGCAGCATCCACTCACTGATTTATCGATTCAATACAAAGAGAGAGTCTTTTGACAGCCTGTTTGGCATCACCATCAATGTAGGATCAAAATGTCAAAATAGCAGCTGTACATCATCAGCATACATGATTGGTCAAGAATATTGTGCTTCAGGATGATTGATGCGAAACAGTATGGGTACATTCTGAAAAGAGAGGCCCGACCACGACCCTGAGGAAGACCGAAAGGGGAGATGATGCTTGTTTGAAAATGCATCCCAATGACGCACCACAAAGAGGGTTCTGCAGGTAAGACCGAATCCACTGTAGCCGTACCTTGAATTTTGAAAGATCAGTAACCTATTCCAAAAAGCATGTGGCATGATCAACAGTATCCAAAGCTGCAGAAAGATCTAGCAGCACAATAGAAACTGCCTTACTGTTGTGAATGGCATTGAGGATATCGGTCTGCACGGCAGAGTGCCGTTCAGGCTGTGTTCGTTCTTTGTAAGCCTGACTGAAACTATCTCATTTAAGTCATTTGAGACAAGGTGATCCTTTATCTCCGGGGCACTCACTATTTTCGCCATGAACTTAGACACGCAGCTAATATTTAACACAGGGCCGATAGTTTTGAGCACCTCTTTGTTTAGGGTAGGCTCTTAGCATGGGTGTCACAGCAGCTTCCCAGAGCTTAGCTGGGAAAACCAGTGCGGATAGACTTAATGATCAGTGTTAATGGATCAGCCAGAGTGCAATCTCCTGTAATATACACCCACCCCCCCCCCCCCATGGAAGGGGTTAAGGTACATGATTTTGATGGAGTTGTCATAATCACCTTGGTTACCTCTTCAACCGTGACTGGATTAAACTCAATGTACAAAATATATTTCAATTTGTTTTCAATGTGCCAAAATCCGAAATAAAAACCAATATGTGCAAAGTGTCAAATACCATAGGAACAAGGGAAACCATTTTCCCCCTCCACCCTTCCCATCTTTGCTTGGAAAAATATTTATATTCTCAATTTTCTTGGCTATTTTGGATGTTTTTAAAATAATTCTGCCATTGCGCGGGGAATAACATTGGTTGCCCAGAAAAACAAATAAAGTGGGTGGGCAGTAGGGTGTCAGAGGGGGATGGTGGAAAAATGTTGTGCTAACTACCACCCATGAACCACCATATGGGTGTTATTTCGATTGTGGCACATTGACAACAATGATGGAAACCAAAGGATGAAATATTGTGGAGTGACATGAGGTTTTATCTCAAGTTTGGGTTCTGTTTGCGCCTTTGATGAAAGCGGGAGCGTAACCAAGGGCTTATGTCATCTCCATCCACCCTCATTGTTCCTTCCCCTTTCCCCCTTCTTTCCTTTCACCCTCTCATACGAACTCAGGAAACAAGAAACATTTTGGTGCCTGCCCCCCCCGCACCCTTCCACCAAGGTTCAGCCCCGCGCCAATGGCAGAATTAGAATTTTAAAAAACATCAACAAATAGCAAAAGAATGAGAGATAAATAAATTTCCAAGCAAAGAATTGCTTGTGTAGGTGACTTTTACTGAATACTGAATTATGGTATAAATAGTGGTATTGTAAGTGTTGATTCCAAGTTCACTAACTTCTTGTTCAAGGTAAAGATCACTGTAGTACTCTCAAACAATAGTCGACCGTGATAATTGATTCATGATTGCCAAGAAATTGTCAATATTTTTTTTTTTTTTAATTCTGATATAGGCCTATCTGTTGGCAGTTCGCCCAACTGGCATGACCCACTTTAAACACATGGAAATAGAACCTTGAACAGATCACCATATAAAATTTGTATAAAAAAAAAGGAAAATTACAATATCCCACACTGTATCATCATTGTTATTTACACAAATAAACTATACTTTTTTGCATAAATAATTATGCAAATATTCATTCAACCATTTAAGTATTTTAGACATGTTCATCATTTTTCAATTGTTATGAAAAAATTGTTAGAACAAGGCTCTTCGTGCTTCAATACAGCAAAACCTCCATGTCTGTCAAGTTACTCAATATCTATAGCCCCGCGCTCCGCGAGGGGCAATACATTTTTTCACATACATTGCACTCAATTATAATTTGACACATTGTCTTTATTGGTATTACTGGTATCACTTGGTGGGTATTTCATAGAACTTTTCTATGTTTAGTGACACAATAATTATACTGAAGGTATATTTAGAAATTTGTGTTCAAGTGCCTTTTGAGGATATCACTTTTGGCCGCCATATTGATTGATGTATGTTTATAACTTTAAACGTATCCTAAATACATTTATTGTGTCTAACAAACATAATCTAAGTACTTGTTGTCAATTTTTTTCATAGGTATGTGCTGTTATAGGGCATATTTGAAATATTAGGATTTGGCTTCCATTTTGAATTTGAAGGAGACTTAATGTGACAAGGCCATATACTAGTCATTGGACCTATAGTATATTAGCAACTCCATTCGTTGATAATATCGGTGATATATAACTTATCATTAATGGGATGCCATCTTGGAATCTCAAATGCCCAAGGATGCCCAGGTGGCCACTCGGAAGATTCTTATTCTACACACCCTAATCTATCATTTTCAGCAAATAAAATTGTGTTATATACTCAACTTACATCAGGACATAAATTGGACCATATTACCCGATAATATATTCAAACGCCACTAGTAGCAAGATCGAGTCTTATGGTAACATTGAAACCATGCATGAAAACATGACAAGTGGATTGGAATAACACTTATCCATCATCCAACATAATCCTGGAATATGTGGAACAGCTACTAATTCATATTCTGTCATGGTGATTTCATCTGTAATCCAGATTTTGAGTGAGGACAAAGCCATGTTAAAGAATATGGACTGTGATGAAAATTCAGGGCGGAGGTGTAAAGGCTCCTCTATTTTATCCTATAAATTTTGTAACAAAAATTTTGCGTGAAATAGAACATGGGAAGGAGATTTTTTTAGGGTTACTAATTTTCTCTAAATCTTGTACTGGGGATATTTGTAGAACACTACGACGAACATGGGAATGATTATTGCACAAACAAATGGGTGCAAATGGGTGTGACTTTCGGGAATTATCCTCATGTTTCTTTTAAAGGTGATCCTCAATGCTCGGACGGCATATATTAGCTATATACCATTGGAAAGCTTATTTTAAGCGATTTATATGTAACGGTGTCAAATTTATGTAACTCACGATTTGGTTACAAGAGCACAAAATGAAATGTCTTTTCCCAGCAACATCACCTCAGAGGGTCAATATTATCGAATTGGGCGCTGTGAGGTGGTGACGTCACCGATTGTGTAATCGGTCATGCAAAGTATAAACAAAATCCCATTCAATGTATCGCTCGCTTCTGCGCTTTGAAACTGCCATATTTCTTAAATTTCGCATCAACTAAATCCGAATTAGAGCAATACAGATTAAACTGTCTGTTGAAGTATCTGGTAGAATTGATGGCATCTCACTCAGTCACCAAAAGAATTCGGTTCAGTCGGCATTTTTTTAAAAAAACATATTGATTCCTTGCTTAGTAGTTTTATTACTGCAATTGTTATGGTGAACAAATGTTGCTAAGTTCAAAGAAATTACACCAGTTACGCTGGATGAGCCAAGACTTTACCGTGAACCCAATAGCAAAGCTAACACAGGACTTCACCTTACAAAAGGTTGCCATTAACCAAATTGTGTGACTTTCCCGGTCTGAGAAAGCAGATTAAGATATCTACCGTTACTCCCCTGATAGAGCCTATAACCTCATGCAATCCATCGGTTCGCATAAGAGGTTGGTATATTTGTAACGTAAATCAATGGAGAGCCGTTTTGTTGTATCTTTATAGCACGCAGGAGTTTTTGACCACCACCATGCTCCAGGGGGAAGAGGGTTCTCCCTACTTAAACTATTTATTTTTTCATGACCTCCAGGAGCATGAGTGGTGGTCCAAAACTCCATCACAACTTCGGTAAACCCACCGCTGGTGAGCTCTGCTTGGCTACTCAGCCGATTAATCGTAGTATGCGATGAGACCCCATGATCTAAGAGATTTTTTGACATTTCTTGCACACTTATGAAGCCGGGAATTATAATTACCCAATCTACAGAGATCAAGGACCCACCCTAGTCCAAACCAACATCCTATCGATATCATGGGCGAAATCAAAAACAGGAGAAGAGGACGGTATTTGGGGGGTTCTTTCATTGGATATTGCATTGCGCAAACACGGAAGTACACAATAGCCACGTCACACGAATTTGCCAAGGTCAGAGAGAAGGAAAAGCTTAAGCGTATTTTTTGGGCCGTAAATCGCAAAGAAATATAGGGTTAGTTTTTGGCTGATAGCGGCTTCATATTACACGGATTATTTTTTGGAAAAAGATATTTTGGCATCCTGAAAGTCATAAGGCTTTCCATTGGTATATAGCTAAATAATGCCCGTCAGAGCAAGGAGAGATCGGCTTTTTTTTAAAGGGTGTTTCATAATATCTGAAAATACACAATCTCATAACTGAATTTCTTAACCTATACCTTCTGAGAACATCCCCCCCAAACAGGGACTAAAAAGTGGCATTCATTACTTTTTTGTAACGACCGAGAAGTGGACTTTCTCCCTAAAATGGTCAATTTTTGGACTTTGGAAAATCACCACAAAGTGGTCTTTTGTCAATTTCTCTTACTTTTTGGCCCCCCCCGTGACCTAATTGACGACCCACTCCTGATGGAAAAGCTTCGTTTACAGAAAAAGAAACATGATATGAAGAGCTGTGTTGGTCAACTGTGACTTCATGGTGTGCAAAACAGAATAAAATGACAATTTTAGACCTTTTTATGATAAAATAACTTGGCAAAAAATTATTTGACCTTTTTTCCTTTTTGGGGAATGGCGGGAAACTGTGACAGGAACCCCTGAATCTCAATCCCTTGTTAATAGCTAGGTCTGCCCACAACAAGTTTGAAGATGGTCCTTAATTCGAAAGTTAAAACACAGATTTATCAAAAAACAACTCATCATTGGGGACCCAAATTGCTGTTTGAAAAGCTAATAAATGCCACTTTCTAAAATATTTGCAGAAATCAGTATAAAGACCCGAAATTGGGGGGGCTTTTGGGTAAAGTTTGTTTCTCTCGACAAATATAGTGTTTACAATATGGTGGTTGCTTTAGTCAAAGAGCAAGATATTTTGCAAAGAATTATGACATTTCTTTGGCCATTGGCCCAGTGTGAAGTGTCATGGGTATACTGTTGACAAGTCTTGATTAGTATAGAGTCCTCACATTGTCTTTTCCAATATACAAACACAAGTGTATACCTAAAAATAGATTGCTAAAAGTATTATTTGATGACAGATTTACCGTCCAGCTCCATATCAAATATGAATAGGATTATATTATTTGCCAATTGGCAAGATACAAACATACAGGTTTGAAAGTGTTCACCATTTTATCACTCCATTCAGACGATGGCTGGTATGTTTTCCTAAATCAAGATGAAAGTGATTTTTCAACAATCGTTTTAGGATTGTTTGCTATTGAAAATGAATGAAATCCGGCAACTTTGGTGAACAATTTTCACTGGCTCTCAAAATTAACTCAGTCAGAAATCCAAATTTTCAGTTTGAAGCTTGTTGAAGTTTGCATACAAATGGCACTAATTAATAATTATAAATTCTTTATGGCATACTATGAGTATGTGTATTCTGCATTGTCATTTTTTTTATTGTGTCGGCCATCGCTGCCCGTGATTGTCTCGCTTAATTCTATTTTAGCTGATAGGCAAGGTCTGCTTGTTCTCTGTTGACAGGGGCAGTCTTCAGTGAACCGCTATTTTCAGAGCTACCTTAACTCTTAATTTAGCAGATAGGTGAGGTCGCTTGTTCACTGTTGACAGTGGTAGTCTTCAGTGAATGACTCTTTTCAGAGCCACCTTAACTCTATTTTAGCAGATAGGTGAGGTCTGCTTATTCTCTGTTGATAGGGGTAGTCTTTAGTGAACGGCTCTTTTCAGAGCCACCTTAACTCTATTTTAGCGTATAGGCAAGGTCTGCTTTTTCTCTGTTGACAGGGGCAGTCTTCTTCAGTGTATGGCTCTTTTCAGAGCCACCGTAACTCTATTTTAGCAGATAGGCGAGGTCTGCTTGTTCTCTGTTGACGGGGCAGTCTTCAGTGAACTGCTCTTTTCAGAGCCATCAGTAGGCAAGTGATGGCCTACATGCCTTCCGTTTAGTTCATTTGTTCTGATGAAGTCAGAGCTACTCCTGATGAAAGTTTGACAGTTCTCAAACTTGTCCGATGGTGAATCCGGTTGAATTGTTTGAAATCTTCAAACATTGACTAAAATATCCAATTTCACACTTTTTAGGTTGCTTTTGATCTTATCATGTACTTCTTTCTGGACATGTCCTCATGTCTCTTTAATGATGATTCAAGCTAGAGAATGCAACATTTATCTCATGCATGGACTCAGGGCATAAAAATATACCCAGCCGTCTGTCACGTAACTATTCCACCAAATCAGTTGGCAACCACTTTCCTTCACTCTCTGCACAAGTTGACATCCAATGACCTTTGACCTTGTTATGTGATCTTTAACCCTATCATGACATACAAGTGTCTATGGTTGTGTTTGTTGGCAATTGGAGTTTGTGTTCATTATGTCTGATTGGCTCACTGTAGGACACAACATAAGAGAGGGTGTTTTGAGTAACCAATCAAAACAATGCTTTTAAATCTTGGTCACTCAGTGTAAAACATGTCAACATTCTAACAGTGTCTCGGATTTGCTCATTGCATAATATTACCCTCCAAGCAACCAATCAAAAGTGTTTAGATGAATAATAGGCAAGTAGTTATCATGGGTTTAATATGTTTTCTCTAATATAGATCACCTTTAAAATTAAAATAATTGTCTAAACGTCTTCTATCGGTGTCTTGCCCCCTTCAGTCTCAGGGTAAAGAATAAGCCCGATGTATCCCCTGCATGTCAGTGGCATATCTCAAAAAGCCAGGTCTAAATACGCCGGTGCATGTCATAGAGGCAACTAAAAGGGACACTTGTCTAATGTTCCAATATGTTGTGGTTGTTAGCGGAAACTCATAAATTGTCTTAGCACGATCTGGCCATACTTTATATTGTATCCCTTATAATTTTGCTTTACTGTAACTTATGTTTTGCTCATATGAGAGCAATCAATTGTATACTAATGTCCCATGATAATGAAAAGTTTTTCAAACAACAAAAAATAAGGCCATCCCAAACCTGCTTCTATTTGCCAAAAGTTTCTTGTTAAAGAACTGCTTTATTTACAAGTACAATGTATCTTGGCTCTTTCATAAATTCAAGATTAGTTTGTATGGTTATGATAATAGGTAACAAATAAAGTATATTTGTTTGTGTCATGTAAAGGATAATTGACGTATAGCTAAGTGAATTATGTGAGATAATTGGGTCTGGGCATCAGTTTGTTGCCTGTTCGTCGAGAGGCGGGCGGAGCCTAAGACGAACAGTGCACACTGATGACCAGACCCAATTGCGTCTCAACATAATACACGCAGCTCAGTTAAATATCTGCCAAATATGTGCCAGCCGAGCTGCCTCTGCAGTTAGTAAAAAGCTAGGATATATTTAAAGTTTGGATTTCTCAATTAAAGGTATGTGGTCCGATCTTTAGGCCTAGTACTAATGTGGTATTGTACAACACATGTCCACACGGCCTATACAATTGGGTAGTTCAAAATTCATTTGTCATATTGTGCCACCACCAAAATGAATTCTGTCAGCCTCAACGGAATAAACTGCATGTTGAAGGATTGGTGGCAGAATACTACCTTCCTCCCTGATAGCAGGACACCAGCCACACCACTTCCTTTAAAAAACAAAAAAAAAAAGAGCTCCATTGGCTACCAATTAGTGATCGCGTTGTCTTTAACTTATGCTTCTTTACTTACAAGGCATTTCCGGACAATTGCCATCTTACGTGTCCGATAACCTCTCTTTGTATAAATTCCTCCTGGCAGGCATGATTGCGATCTGCAGATGCAAGATGCTCCTCACTGTTCAATTGGCCATCTTACTTGTCCGAAAACCTTTCTTTGTATATCCTGGCAGCCATTTTCGATCTGCAGATGACAAGATGCTCTGCACTGTTTTCCCGTGCATCAAAAAGGTCAGTGGGTGACAGGGCTTTTCAGCAATTCGGCCCTAGCCTATGGCACTCTTTGCCCATCTCGTTCGCCACTCCAGTCGCATGCGTTACTTTTAAGAAGCCTCTAATTTGTCATCTATTTCCTAAGAGTTGATTCGTTGTGCTTAATTAGTTTTTTGTTATTGCCTCACATGATATTTCTTGTACAGCTGTTTTCTTTTGTTCATTTAATATAGTTCGATGTTAAGTACTCATGGTTCATCTTTTACAATACCTGTTGTATATACTATGTTTTAGGCTAAAATAGTACTAATTCTCTATTTTTGCAAAGCGCTTTGACCTTGTTTTGAGAAGGCGCTAGACTCAATTGCTGTTTGTATTGTATTTGTATTATTTATGTAATAGGATAATGTATCACAAACCACATCATTGAGGGTTTTTGACAAAGCTATTATGGCGTGCATAGTTACCTCCAATTAAAAGGCTGGTCATGTTACAAAAAAAGCTTTGGCCAGTATTTGTTTTATTAGTCTTTTTTTCGAGTAGCGCAACTCATGTCAAATGAAAGTACACGTAAATGTCAAGCAACATGCCTTTTTTTTGTGTGTCTGAGGGTTTGGAATGACCACGTTTCGGTGGCAGTGGTGTACGTAACCAGGTTTTTTTCGGGGCGGGGGGGGGGGCAGGAGGTGCACATATCATTTTCATGGGGGAAAACATCAGGGGCGCCAAATTTTCCGCCTCGCTACCCTCGCATGGTTGACCTAAATTTTGAAGAGCTGGGGTGGGGGGGTGGGGGGGTGTGAGGGGATTGGCAACTTAATTGTACCTTCCCCCCCCCGGCTGGCGTCAATGTCATTTTCTATATTTTTATACATCTACAATGCGTCCCCGTAACTCCTTAGATGCGCCCCTAAATCCCCCTTGCCCATTCGCTACCTTTCAAATTTGTTAGTATAGTAAATAGTATAGGCCTCTGTTGTTTTATATGTATTGACACACTTGCAGAAAATCACTAATTTTTCAATGGAGGGAGTCACACGGGGGAAGATTCCATTGTTGTTCAGAGCTTTGTATTTTACGAATCATCTCGTTTTTCTAGAGGTTTGTCTGAAGTCACCAAAAGACGGAGTGCACAAAGTATCAAGATTCTTTTGTTTCTCGTGCAAGGTTATCTAGAATCTTTTTTTTGGCATGCAGGTTTATATAATTTGTGCTCTCTGCCTCAGATAACCTTACTGGAGACTGATTCGTAGGATATAATGCACTGAACAACAATGGATAATTAACAATACACTGGTGCACTAGAAGTGTATGAATAGATATTTGATTATCCAAATCATGAAATGCATGTCTGTAAATATGAACTACATGATATAAAATTGAAAAGAAATAAATTGTATAAATATTTTTGTGTCCTTTTTAATCACTCTTCAAAATGTTGTTATTGGAATTAAAATACTCATTATAGTGAATTTTATGTTTATATATCTTGTAAAACGTTTGATATTATGAGTAACCAATATGACACAATTGTGTTGAGGTGTTGTTAAAGCAATAATGGCACATTTTTTTGAAGAGCGCCCCAATTTAAAAAAAATGAGATTTTTAGAAGGTTGCATTGGTAACTGACTAGTAAACTATACCTGTGAATGGTTAAGCTTGAAAATGTCTGTGTTGTAAACGAAGGAATTTTGTAATTAGAATAATTAATATCGGAGATCTCCGATAATAATTCATCGGCTGTTGGAAACGGCCTTCCTATATGAAATAGCCGGGAAATAGTGCCGTGTACGCTCATCCATTAGTTGTTTTATTGGTTCAGGCAAGTCAAGTTAGAGGTCATTTTCTTGAGGTGGCACTATTTCATCATGGACGGACATAAACTTAGCATTTCCAGCTCTGCCATTAAGTACAATCTGGGATCCCAATTTTAATTACAAAATTGCTTATTTTATGATAAATACACATTTTTTAGCATTCTCATTCGCAGGTATAGTTTCCTAGACAATTACCAACATAACTGTGCAAAAATATCAAATTTTGAGGGGTGCTCTTCAAAACATGTGCTGTTATTGCTTTAAATTCTTACCATACCTTGCCTTACCTATCAGTAACTTATTTGCAATTACCCCCTTTAAGTTGTCAGGACTTGTAACGATTGATGTTGTGTAGGCGTGTGTAAAGAGCTGGTTCAATGCACCGTGATCTAGCAGAAATCAAAGTGAAAAGCAGAAAGGAATTTGTGTTTAATGACATTTTCTGATAGACTTGTCTCCATAATTCTCCGCATGCTAATCATTACGACATTTGGCCCTCCACTCTATTGATTTGAATTCATTGATATCAGTCTTGCGCTCTGTGTGTCATCAAAACGGAAACATTGCGCATTGATCTGTCGCGCCAATAACCTTCACTACTCTCAATGCTAACAAATGTTTCAAAGTAAGGGACTGTTCATTATTTTTTAGGGATGGGGCTGCATGGGAAAATAGGGTGGTTATGTAATTTTTTGGGACAGCAGGGGATGTTATATAAAATTGTTAATTCCAATACTGGCTATATTGGCACATGAAACAATAAATCTGTGGTTAATAACTGTTGTTTTGTGAAATATCATATAGAGCTAGGTCTATACTAAAACTTATTGTATAGACTACAATTTATTTTGGGGCTAATACATTTAGGCCCCTCCGGGTGAGGGGTGATAGGCACATTGCCAGTACCAAGGGAAATTAGCGTGCCCTATCCCCCCCCCCCCCCGATATAAACCATGTAGTATTTGTTTTATACACTTCACTGTGACTCTGGGGACGAGGTTGTAGGGAAATAGTCCCAACTATTTCTCTAAGGAAATAGCACTTGTAATAGGAATCAGTTGATGGAATAGTATGATTAGTTTCATAATAATACTAATAGCTTTTGACTAATATTGCTTGTCATTTTCTTCTAGAGGTATACCTTTTGGCCAGGCCCACTTTACATCTCTTCCATGTACACCAACTAAAAGTATAGTGGAAGTCTGTCTCTTGGTTTTAAGATTTAAGTTGTGGTGGGGGTTATGTAAAATTTCATGAAGTGATTGGGGGAAGGCTCATGTTATTTTACATTGAACAATAGGGGTTGTGTAACTTTGTCATGTCAATATGGAAATCCTCCCAACCCCCCTCCTTCATACTGAATTAATGAACGGTCCCTAAATGCTGACTGATGCCCTCGACGACATTGAACTCATTCGGCTGCTGCCGTCCACCAGGCCGACTATTATACCGATGCAGATGGGGTTCCATGCGCATGAAGTCGTAACCTCCGCAGGGCAGAAATCACCATATTTATCGCACTGTCAGTTTTTGGCAAGTAATTAGTTTTCAAATTCAATTAGGGGATTGGCAATTTTACTTGAACACAGCCAAAAGAGTGAAAACTACCCAATGCTTTTTGGGTTAAAATTGAATTGGCTCAGGTGTGAAATATATTATTCTAAGGCAAGGTATGGGCATGTGAGAGTGTGTGCGCACATGTGGATTATCTATATTTAAAGAGGCACTACCCGATCATCAGCCTTGACTCCACTCTCCATCAAGCCTGAGACTTTGGTGTTATTACAAAGCTCTATTTTCTCATCTCATCTGTAAAGTATTTTGGCTTTTTTTATTGTCATCTGCAAGAATTGCAGAAGGTACGTAGGGTTACTCTGGTCATGTGTGTGTGTGTCTGTGGTCAAAATGTTCACCCCTAATATATTGCATGCCGTATGAGTTCCATAAGGGCTATGATGATGTAACTTGGTGAAAAGGAGGGGACGGGGTGGGGTGACATGTTGGTGACCTCTTGTGACCTTGGTGACCTCATGTGACCTTTGACCCCATTCACAAACCGCGATGGCAGATGACACTTGCGGTCCCTAAAATTTGGGTTGTTCATGGTTACCAGAAATTATTTATACAGTAATCTATGGGCTATCGTACATGGAATTACCGCTCACATTAAAACGGTATGTCAGATTAAAACCAAATTTTGGAGTTAGGTATGCTGTATGATATAGATGTCATCTGCATACAAGAACACCGCATTGTGCACAGTGAACCTCTACTACAGGAGAATATCCATGGCTATGCACTTATTACAGCCTCCGCTTGGAAGAATAAGAAAAATGCAGCTACAGGAGGTGTGGGGTTTCTTTTATCACCAAAGGCTCTCAAGTCATGTGCCAACCTTGTCAACTTTAATGAGCGCATCTTGAAGCTTACACTGATGGGCAATCCTGAAACAACAGTTTTTTTTTTTTTTTTTTTTTTTTTTTTTTTTTTTTTTTTTTTTTTTTTTTTTTTTTTTTTTTTTTTTTTTTTTTTTTTTTTTTTTTTTTTTTTTTTTTTGTCTCTCACTTTTACCATGAACTTTCCACTGCCACCAGTACAGTTCCAGCCCATAATCTTCTGTACATCCCTGGAGATTACAACGCTAAGCTTGGGCCTGACGACGCACTGTTCACTTGCAACAATGAGTCTAACAGAAATGGAATGTACATGAAGGACTTCATGGAACAATTTAACCTCGTTGCCACTAATACCAAATTCCAAAATCATTCAGGTAGACTGGACACACCGCCGCCCAAATGGAGAACTTGTCCAACTGGACTATATTCTGGTCAGAAAGAAGTGGATTAACAGCATTAAGAACTCAAGAGCCTACAACACTTTTGAAGCTGT
>JAMKCH010020343.1:0-22714 GCA_023653785.1 Ophioderma brevispina
AGACATTTTATCTTTTAGTAGTAGGGGGCTAAAATAGGTATTTTTGGCATTCCACTTCTCAGAATGGAAATGCCTATATTTCAGTCAACATTGGTGTAAAGGAATCAGTTCAGTGTAATGAGTTTAGGGCAATTTGCCTTGACAGGTGGAAGTATGAAATATAAAATCATTTGGTGCTCTACAATTGCACCTAGAGGCCAATTAATGTGTTTCGCCCTTGAGCAAGTGGATTTACTTCAATTAATCCTCTCTACTAAAACCACCCAGGAGTATAAATTTGTACCAGCATTATTCAATGTTGGGAAGGTAACAGGCTCGCTGTAAATGAGGTGTGGCCATTCCCCTACAGCAATCTTATAATGGTGGAGTCTGGCCCATCACTTCAAAAGAGAGGGGCACTCTGGTCCTGTGTACACCAGTCCGTCCCCTTTACCTTGTCTAACCCCTATTCAACATTACATTTATTCCCCTGAGAACTAAACAATGGTGTGATTTGAAAAAATTTAACATGCACTCCAATAAGTAATGTTTACCTCTATGAGGTTCTAAGATCCAATTTTTTGAGATTCAATTATTAAAATTGCACCTTTTAACTTACTTGCTCAAAATCATTTTTTCTAAAACATTGTGCAAACGTAAACAATAAGATTTCCGGTCGGCTGACCCACAGTCATAATATCCAACTGGGTACTACTTAGCTTATTATGTCTGCAACTACTAAATAACTTACCAGAATCCACCACCCTACTATAACAGTCCCACCAAATACCCAGAAACATCGGCCTGTGTTACTGCCTAGTCCAACAAATCTATGCCAGCTGACAAAAGAGTAAGATTTAGGAATTTAATTAAACTGGTACATGACACAGATTTTCTCAACATATACTTCGCTCCCCTATAGTTTTTGTAATTTGCTTGCCAAGTTTTGCTGTAGTGAGAAACAGACGATGTCAATGACAAACCGTGCATACTTAATGTCCCCGCCACTTACCCAGATTACCTTTGATCCCACTGCCCTCTAATTTCCTTGAAATTCATCAAAATATAGAACCTATGACCAGAAAATGAACCTCTACATGACCTTTGACCTCACACCCGGGTGTCACATTGTTGCACTCTACCGAACATTGTGTCCAAATGCCAAAATTATCCTAAGTACATGGATACAATGACTGATTACCTATATGTAGACCATTTTGGATCAGGAACCCAACGCCCCTCGATGACATGCTCTGGGTCACATATCAACACACTACCCAAGGATCATTGTGTACGAATATCATTAAAATCCATCAATTAAATATACAGTAATAGTTTTGCATGTACAGTATGTCACACACACTCCATGCACACACACACACTCACATTCAACCTGCACACACATCGTAGACTTTCTAAATGTACACTGCCTTTTGGCAGGACAACTGTACATCAATGACTAACACTTTCCATTCAGCTTAGACATTAAACAATTAATTTACACATTTTGAAGTTTGTGAAGACATGTTCACCGATCGGGCTGATATAGGGACAACCTGTACTTTTTTCCGGGTGAGAGCTCGTTCATTCAAATCAAACTTGATCAATAAGTCTCATATTTCATCATAGATCACGGGTAATCACAGCCAATAGTGTGCAGAAAACGTTTAAACTGGATTTGGGGTGACCCTCATTTTAATCCAAATAACTATTGATCCAGTTCTCAGATTCAATAAACGTCTTCTTCAGTATCAGTGGCCGCCCCCTGCACAACGGCGACCTCCGAGACCTTCTTCACACTTTCCTGACTGTGATCGGGAAAAAAGTAAAAGGATAAATGAGCAAACCAAGTATAGGACTCCCCTGTTATCTTGCTACAGTTCCCGCAAATAAATCGTGGCCAGCGTGGAGCACTTGGTACGCACATAGCATAATTTTTTACTTGTATGGGCGTAATTACCAGTCTCTAATGAGATGCAAGCATGTACTCCATGTCTTACGCTACCGCTGTGAATGTTACGCTGCAGATATCTAATACGCTTGCCAATGATTTTTCTAACGGAAACTGTATTAATGTTCGTATTCTTTAAACCTCAATTACACTTACAAAGAATCACTACAACAACCTTTTCAGGCATGGCAAAAATATTTTGTTTATTTAATTTTCAGGCTAAAATATGCTTGAGGGTTGGAATTTCCTTCCACGTGACCACAACTAGTCACCCTATCATGCTAGCATGATGTGACTAAAGATTGGACCACTGGAAACTAAGCTTGATTCCTACCTAGATTGACTACAGAAGAATTTTAAAATAAGTGAAACCTCATTAAAAGTTTTAGGTCTGTCCACTCAATGTGATAGGTAAGAGGAATTATTTTAAGGGCCACGGGTAAGAAAGTTTATGGTACTCATACAATGTAGCTATTAAATAAATAAATGTTGACCTAAAATACATTATTTCACATCTAAGATAGCCTGGATGTTTCAATTGAAGTAACAGGATGAAAACACCAGAAATTATTTCATTAAACATTGTTATTTGAACGTAACTTATGCTTAACACTACAAAATATCATCCTTATCATAGCATTGGAGAAATAATGCATTCTTGAATCAATTTACACATAACACAATTAAGTTTTATTTGGCCATCAAAAATTGGCCAACCTTGTATTAAGAGGTTAGCACAAAGCGGATTTGACATTCCAGCCAACCATAGTATAAGTACTTCTATCATTAACAGACCATTGTAGAACTGAATGCATCAGTTTCCAGTAAGCCAATTCTGTACATTAACTTTGTACCATGGACACAATATGTTTTGTAGTGGCAACAAAGACCTAGTCTCCTCATGGCTGGGAATTGAAACCCCATATCAATATCACCTCATGGAAATATGCAAGAAGTCTCAATTAATCTGAAATCTATATCATGAAAACAGATGATTGGGGATAGCCAAATGCCTGTGTGACCTTATTCAATAACTCTCTAAGTCAGATTTCCCTTTACAGACGATTTATAAGAGGAATTAAACAACGCTTTGCTTAACCTACCCTGAATGGCATCACCATCGTTGAATTTGGTCATGAGGTCTTCTTGAGATAATTCGGTCACTTCCTGAGCCATTTTTTCCAGCAAAAATAGCCGGGCTTGTTCCTGAGTGTTTACAGCATCTTCTGAAGATTCCTCTGAATTGTCACTTTGAAAATGGAAAGATAATAACATGTAAATATAAGTTCTAAGGTGATCTTATTTTACTTTTAATTTTATATAATTACTTCAAAATAGAAAAATACATCCAAGTTAAATCTTGTGAGATCTCCCATGGCAGGGGCATACCCCTAAGATGATCAAAAGTCATATAAGGGTCAAAGGTCAATCTTTGTAAAGCTCAGCTTAAACTTGTGACACCAGTTCTTGTGAGCAAGTTTGATGATCACAGCACCCTATTTACAGAACAGTGATAGATTTTGACAAAATAGGGCAAATACGAGGCACTGAAGGTCAGTCTGATCAGGCCATATGAGTCTTTGGCCAGTGGTTCTTTTAAGCAAGTTTTGCAATTCTAGCAAGTATTTGTAGCACAAATGACATTTTATAGAATTTAACCAAATGGGGGGTCAAAGGTGACATAGGGGTCAAAGGTGACATGAGGGTCATTAGAGGTCAATCTGTGTACACTACAGATGAGTGTTCTGTCAACGGTTCTTTTAATCAAGTATGAATTTAATTGGACAATCTGTACAAGAGTGAGCAGGGCATGAACTCGTTTGCAAAGTAAAGAAAAGCCACTACTGACTTACCTAGCTTGTCTAGTAAATCTGTGTCTATGCCTGGAACCACATTTGCCAGTTGAGAACATGGCATCCTTAAGTAGAGTGTATACCAGAATGCACTTTTCTTCCTCTGGGAGACAAAGGCTAACACTCAGATCAGCAATGTAAGTGGTTTGACCTGGATGCTCCAAACGATACCTAAAAAGGTTTCAGAAAATATTGCTTTTGTGAGTAGTAAACTTATGAATGGTGCCTACTTCATCAGAACATTTCAGTTACAAACACCTATACTCCATTATCTTCCTCGAGTCAGTGACGTCAGCGCGTTCAGACAGATGTTTTGCGTGTGCATTTTTGCACCGCCTTTATACGTGTGTGCATGGACATGCCAGCACTTTGAATTAACGCCCGTGTTTTCTTGCTGCGATCACTGCATAATACCCTGACGTCACTGACTCGAGGAAGGTAAAAACACTAGTGCATTTTGTTTAGGCATGTGTGTTGGTCATGTCAGGTGTGTTGGTCATGTCGGGTGTGTTGTGTGTGTGTGTGTCAGGGGTGTTGTACATTTCAAGGAAGGTTGGATGTGTCAGGGATGTGTTGGGTGTGTTATGGATGTGTGGGTTGTGTGTTTACACGAGTGTGAGAGTATTCATCTATTATTCCCCTTGGATGAAATATTTAAAGGAATGTAATTAGTGATGACATGATATACCACTGTGCATATCTCACCTTAGTTTGACATCTCCAATGCTTTTGTCGTGATCTTCATCTGCAAAGATGACAAAATATAACAATGAGTCGGAGTTTATTTGCAGCAGTACCAGCCTTTTGGCTTGCCCCTCTCATGCTATCAAGCATTTGTTAGGTGTGCATCAACATTGCTTAATAGCACATAAGTAGGTACCCTTTACCTCTTGGTATGAACATACGCACTTAAATTCTATCTGTACTTTAAAAAAATACATCGGTCCTCGGACCGCTTGTGTCGCCTGCCATCGCGGTTTGTGAATGATATGCCTCACATGACCTTTAACCTTGATATGTGACCTTTGACCTCATCAACAAATGAGGGATCCCATGTTGCACCTATGACTCAAGTTTGGTTCCAATTGAACTTCAACTTTCAATGAGGTTAATTTTACATTTTCAGCCTATTTTACAATTTGACCCACATGCCCTTTGACATTGGGATGTGACCTTTGACCTCATCCAACAAAGGGGGATGTCATGTTGCACCTGTGATCCCAAATTTGGTTTATATCATTAAAAGTATGTGTATATATTAGAGGTAAATGTAACCCTTTTGTCACAAACAGACAACAGACATCAACAACACAGACTACAGTGGACAAAAAGTGATCCCTATGGGTCTTTCTGCCTTAGGCAGGCGGACACAAAAAGTAATTTACAAAATCGGTCTGCAGGGGAGGAATCAACCCGGGACCTCTGTATCTCAAAGCTAATCCCCCAACCACTACACCAATGAGGAAGAGCTGCCAGTGGTGGCACCAGACTTCTTTTTCTGAGGGGGGGATGGGGAAGTTATAATTTGGGGGTGCAAAGTGATATTTTGGGGGGAAACAACAATTTTTAGATATTTAACAAATTTTGGCCCAAATCGCTAATATTTGCACAAATTTGAAGATTTTTGGGAGGTAGAAGTGCACAGAATTCACCTCTGGAATAGTCCAAGAAAATGTGATATAACCTCAGAAACAGAATTTTACAAACTGGATTTTTTCCTTCAAATTTTGATATTCAATTTGAACCCAATTAAAATCAGTTTCTGATCAGTCTTGCCATATAAGTTACATCATAGAAATCTGTATCACACAGTTGAGGATCTTCAAGAGATCTGGCTTACTTACAATACACTAAAAAGGCATCTGCAATACACTTAAAAAAGGTTATGTTTAAGAAAATCATTTACCTGCATTCCAAATAAAATTTTCATTGCTATATTGTTCACAGTCTAGCCCTGCAAATGGACTATTTCACCGCATATTATTTTTTCAAATTGCCCACACCAGCCGTATATTCTCACATTTTGAAATGCTTGCTATTTCAATTACGTTCATGATTTATAAGGAAAAATAAATTGTTACATCATATCACCCTTTAGACAAGTCATCTGGAGTAATTATGTGACCGTGAAGAGCAGAGCACCATTTCTCAGTAGATTTGTCTTCTAAGAATGTTAATGAATAAATTTAGCGGGGGTGCCCCTCGTGAAAGAGTGAGCAGAATCCAGGAGGGCGTAAATCCATATTACAGGGCGTCAAAAACCAAAAATGCTTGGATTGCTGTAATAAGTAAGCAAAGTGTCCCTCTTGTTAAAAGGATTCAAAAAGTATAGTTTATACTACCTACAACGTATGGTTATGGAGATAAGACAAAAATCATCAAATGTCAAAAGTCATCACCAAAGGTTAAATCTTTAACATTACTCTGTTTTCTTTAAAAATGGGCTCAAATTGTTCACCTTTCCTCAAAGACTGCAACAAAAATATTTTGCACTGCCAAACATTTCTAAAATTCAGCAATCAAATGAGGTCAATGGCATTGACCTTGTTTGTCATTTATCTCGATAACCAAATTTAAAAGAGAGTGCTAACTACTTTTGTGCTCCACTGTGGAAAGATTACAATATTAGTATTTTAAATTACAAACTTACTGTATGTGAAAGCACTCAAGTCCTCTTTGAAATGCCAATTCTCAAATCCCAGTCGGAACCAATCACCATCACACTCATCTATTTTCATCCAGAAGGTGAATGACCTGCTGATGACCCCTAGGTCAAGGGTCAAGCAACAGCCAACACCAGCACAGGATTGGTCAAAGGAACAGTAGTCTTCAAGTTCTGCTGGAATTTTGACTCCTGGACATTCTACAAAAAACCAAGAGTAGTTTGCAGATTCATTACCTTCAAAACATTAAATGGCTCCCATAGTAAGAATAAACGTGACGACTAAAGGTCCATTCATACTTCCACTGCACTGCATACATAACAGTGAAAATTGATGAAAACCATCTCTGACTCTACACAGCAGCAACACAGTTCATATTGCATTTCACTGCTGCTGTGTTGAGTCAGAGATGGTTTTCATCAATTTTCACTGTTACGTATGCAGTGCAGTGGAAGCATGAATGGACCTTTAGTCTTCACTTTTTTTACTGCAACTTTTTCCCATTTTTACTGCAATGCACTGCAGTTAAGTATGAATGGACCTTTAGTACACACATACTTTTAAACATTTTGCATTGTATTTGTGTTTTGTCAAAACTGTTCACCTAGTCTGTTAACAACCAAGCCACTGGCATACTTACTCTTTGTTAGAGTGATCTCTTTTGGTGGTCCATTACACATAGATGGCAGTAGTACATCCATACTAACACCTAGTCTGTTAACAACCAAGCCACTGGCATACTTACTCTTTGTTAGAGTGATCTCTTTTGGTGGTCCATTACACATAGATGACAGTAGTACATCCATACTAACACCTAGTCTGTTAACAACCAAGCCACTGGCATACTTACTCTTTGTTGGAGTGATCTCTTTTGGTGGTCCATTACACAAGATGGCAGTAACATCATACTAACACCTATCTTTTAACAAACCAAGCCCACTCCATACTTACTCTTTGTTTGAGTGATCTCTTTTGGTGGTCCATTACACTGATGACAGTAGTACATCCATACTAAACCTAGTCTGTTGCCACCACCACTGGCATACTTACTCTTGTTGGAGAATCTCTTTTGGTGGTGCCATTACACATAGATGACAGTAGTACATCCATCCTACACCTAGTCTGTTAATAACCAAGCCACTGGCAATACGTCTCTTTTTTGGAGTGATCTCTTTTTGGTGTCCATTAACAATAGATGGCATAGTACTCCATACACACTAGTCTTTTTATACTCGGGGACAGAACCCTTTGACGAGCGCATCTTCCTGGGTTCTCCCTCTGTGTATTTACTGCAGAAAAAATGCACTTGCCTCTTATTGCCCTGAGCGATCTGCTGTTTTCTGGGTCACCGACAGCGTCATAGCGCTGATAGCTCCGCCCCCTTTTATACAACCAGGTGGTACGCACTCGTCAAAGGTTTTCCCTTCTAGACCCTGAGTATAACTAAGCCACGTGCCGATTATACTTACCCTCTTTGTGTGGAGTGACTCTTTTGGTGGTCCATTACACATATGGCAGTATACATCCCATACTAACCACCTAGTCTGTTAACAACCATGCCACTGGCATACTTACTCTTGTTGGAGTGATCTCTTTTGGTGGTCCATTACACACAGATGGCAGTAGTCACACATCCATCATAACAATACGTCTATTAACAACCAAGCCCGTACTGGCATACTCAGATGAACTACCAACTGGTAAAGACAATATGACAGAACAACTTTGTAGTTACACAACAGGAAACATTTTTTGGCAAACATTAATTGGTACCTATATGGCTAACATGGTACAGTTAGTACCTGGGAAATAAGTTTGAAAAGGTGGCAATTTTATCAGTCACTATGTCCTTGTCTTTACTATAACATGAGTGCCGGGGTGCCACTTCTTACGTCAATTAAGTACTTTGGTCAACATGCTCAATCTGTACTATTTGCTAACTAAGCCATACACTCATTACAAAAATTGCACCCTCTGTAATTTAAGAAGCAGGTACGTTGTCTTGTCCTTGTCTATAACGTTGATTACCACCTAATAGGTGGGAATTATTCGGTGGTTATCGTTCTGCGCGTAAAAATAAACCAAATGTACCCGAGCGTTTTTGCACCGACTCGCACCCACACATAATATTATTCTGCGACTCTTGCGTGTCTTGGCGCCTACACTCTCCATATCAGTTTCCACTGTTATGAGGCCGGCCTTATTTGGTGCGAATCAAGTTATTTGTATTGAAAGCAGTGTCACGCTGCCACCACTATGCTCTAACAATACTATATAGATAGGGTGGGACGAAAAATGCCTTTTTTTCTCTCGGAATCCACTTGGAGGAACTCCGGAGAATTTTTTCCTTGGGTAGGTATAGCTATTGAAACTTAAGTTTTTAAGATCGAGCATGTTTCGCCCGGGTAGTGGATAACCACTTCTCGTTTCCCCCCCTATACCTCCTGTACAAAGCCCATTATTTTTGCATGGTTTTGCTCCCATTTTGTAATATTATTGATGTCACTCTGCATTAAACAAGTATGTTACCCTTGATAGTCCTCAAAATGGTGTACTTAAATGGTGTTAAGATTCATTATGAGCAATTGAAATGATTGCAAAAGGACCCAATTTGATCCCTTGCAATATAGAGAATGACGATTTGGTACCCTATAACTTAAAATAGCTTCTGGTAAGAACCATGATTTCTTGGTATAAACTTGGCTCTTTCACATGATTTGAAAAAACTTTTTCTATCATGCACAAGGAAAGATGATGTCAAGATTGGAACTGAATCCAGAATTGGCTTTGTTTCTCATATTTTGACTATATAGGATGAAAAGTACATATTTCAAAGGACTTAAAATTTCAGGCGATTTTCACG
The DNA here is from genome assembly GCA_023653785.1 of Ophioderma brevispina. NCBI lineage: Eukaryota > Metazoa > Echinodermata > Ophiuroidea > Amphilepidida > Ophiodermatidae > Ophioderma > Ophioderma brevispina. Next base: position 9,310 of record JAMKCH010020343.1, read on the forward strand.
GGAATTTGCCATAGAATCACGATTTGAAACACTTTGGTCATGCAAGGATCCAAAAGGAAATGTTTTTCACAATGTGAAAACCTCGTCTACTATACTCAAAACCATAAAAGTGGTCTTTTTAATTTTATAGTTTCAATATCAGTAACACTACAACCCCTACCCCTAAGGGAAAAGGGATTAATTAACAAAGCCCAAAAATTTTTATACTTTCCTCCTAAAGATAACCTCACTGCATTGACTTGCTGATTTCCGTGTGGGCCTTGTAGCACCAATGTTCAAACTATCCTTTGGTAGCAATATTAACACTTGATACAGAAGAGTAGTACTATGAAGGCAAAAATTATGTTTGAAATAGCTGCTATATGATAAGGTATGTTTAGGGGTAACATATTTGAAAGAAAGAACTTGATAGAGTCACAATAAAGGATTTATTTTAATGGATAATGGAAAGAATGATATCACAATTTACTTATGCATATCCATTTAAGGATTTCCTGTAAAACAATTCATTATGTTCATTTCAGATATTTAGGATTATTTTAGAAAAGATACAAAATATGGTTCAAATTACGTTTTGTACAGGCAGTATAGGGGAATGCAAGAGATTCTACGCCTGGCGTGAAACATGCTTCGATCGACTAATACTTTAGGTTTATAATAACATATACCCAAGGAAATTTCTCCAGGAGTTCCAATTGGATCCGAGAACAAAAAGCATTTTTCGTCCCACCCTACTATATAATACACCCTTGACTTACCAAAGTCATAGACACATTGATTGTACCCTCTGGTTGTTACAGTATGAATGAGAGCAGAGAAAACCATACCAACAATGTCATTCTCGGTTAGGACCCATGTCCCTGGAAGGACACAGCTTGACGTTGTAAGTAAAGGCATAAGGTAAAGGGTGTCTTGTGCTGTTTAATTGTATTTGAGGTGAGTGTCACTGCCAATGCTCTCTGTGATAAGTTCGGCCCCATGGATAATGCAATGAAAACAGGCAAATTACATTAAGATTGGTGTCATTTATAATCTTGAGTATAGCTCTATATTCATCACTAAACATGAAACGTAGTGCTAACCTTTTCTTAAATCCTCAACCACCAAATGCGTATTTGCACCAGCTAAATTTTTGATTCCAATCAATTGTCCAATCCAACATCCATATTGCCACCCTACTTTCCTTGAAGGTAATTTTTTTTTCAGCTGTTTACACCCCCATTCATAAAACTCACTTTTTTCGAAACTTTTTACCGATCTGTTGATGGATATCCAGAAACATTTATGGACTATCAGCAAATTTTTCAATAAACATGCTGGAATTTCCTTACAAGATGTAAATTTAACATTCAAGTTTGCTATTTATGTGTAAAGCCCACATGGCACAACAAAGGACGGGACAAGGAAGGGAATTTTCAATATTTTGGCACATGATTTTAGTGTTCTGTAGCATCATTCTCAGAATATGGCAGTGGCATTAGGTAAAATTACACATGCATGCAATAAGTATTCCTTGTATTGGTACTAACATCATGGCAACACTACCTTAATCTTCAACAAATGGAATTAAGTTACTTGAGTGGAGGGCATGTATTCCACCATGAAACAAGTTAAAATAGAAACAATCATATTCAATACTGTCTATAGAAAGTATAGAAATATGTTCAAGCTATCATTAGCTAAAACCAACTCAACTAAGTAGCGACACTTCAAAAGTTCCATGTTTCAAATACAACACTCAGCACACAATTTCACATGGGTCCACAGAGAGGCGACAGCTTAAGGTTACGACTGATAGAACCAAGGTCAACATTCATACAGCATTGAATGCCAAGACTTCAGCAGTACTGTCCGCAAACCCTCCTGGCAGGGGCTTGAGATGACAGATGGGTCTGGCAAATGTGGACAGGCTGAGAAAATCAAGAAAACAACACCATGCAATATCAGCCTTACACAATTTAAAATCAAACGAATTAGTTCTGCAAATAGATGACATATCTTAAAATATTCTGGCATTCTGCATTAGTACAGGAAACAACTGATGATATGCATAATTTGGTTCTTTGCATACACAAATGATGAGACCGTTTTTTTTTATATCCTAAATTATTCTACTTATCTGCAACATGCATTCCAAATGAGTACTGGTACAAGAAACAACTGATGATATACGTAATTTGGTTCTCGCCTGTTTAATATGAGTAAAATTGCTGGTTCCCATACTGCCTATCTAACATAATTACAAGGTTTACCTATGCTCCAGTATTGTATTGTTTTAGACCCCGTACACAGAACATATCTTTTACTTGCCTACATCAGCTCGTGTGACACAAGGCTACCAGGGCAGAAACCAGGTTTTCAAAGGGAAATTTTATTCTCTAAATCAAGGTCACTATTCGTCAAAAACACATTATTTTTATAATCATTTACCTGAAGCCTGATTTCCTTTCCAATGTTGACTGACATAACCATATGCATTTCCCTTCTGAGAAGTGGACTGCCCCAAATTACCATAATACACCCTAAAAAAGAGAATGGTCTGACCAGTGACCCCAGGTCCACCCTGTCGACCTTAGCTCTGCCTCAAGTCAGTTTGGGGGCTCAGGCCCACACGGACGTGCGTACATATCATTCTGTGGGGCGGGCCTGGAGTGTGAAGTCAACATTGGAAAAGGAATCAGGCTTCAGTTAAATGATTTAGAAAACATAATGTGTTTTTGACTAATCATTACCTGAACTGATTTCCTTTACCCAATGTTTACTGGAAACAATGCATTAAACCCCCGTTGAATGATATTTTCATCAACACCAGAGTGGACTCGCTCAGACGGAGGTGGAGCATGAGATTTCAGAGCGGTCAACAAAGTGCAGCCAAAGGCAGACTTACACTAAACATAAAGAAGACATTGTTAAAGGCCTAAAGGCATTTACATAAGAATCGGACATAAACGCTCACCTGGCAACGGAATACCTCGGGGCGAGCGTCACAGTCGGCAACCGGATAGGAGACTTTTGGTATAGTGACGTGAGTTTATTGTTGTTCTATCTGCAGGAGCGCCCGCGCACGTTCTCTTGAGGAGTTGTACTTTTCTGTATACACTGACGAAACGTTGTGGAGCCCTCCACGACATGCCTCGCAATTTCTGCAATACTGATTCCGCGGCGGTGGTATGCCCATGACGACGAGATACTACGAACCGAATGGGCCTCGACTTGGAAAGCTCCTATCACCGCGTTAGAATCATTAATTACAGCGCTAAGCCATCTAGCAATTGTCGCTTTGGACGCGGACCCATGGGGGAAGCGTGTGTAAGAACAACGAGTCGTTCGTGCCCCTGAGCGTACTAGTTTTATCCAGGCCCGAACGGACACCACAGGCGATTCTTCCCCCACCGAAAGTGCATGCAATTCGGGGTAAGATACTTGTAGAGTTCGGATGAGGATGACTCGTCGTTTGCCAGAAAGTTCCCGGCCTCAAGAACCATTTGACCTGTCCCTAGAGAATTCAGACGCCGACATAGAGATTCTTGATCTCCGAGCATCGTCTCCAGAGGCAGAGCGACCAGGAAGAACCTCTTATGTGACATGTTTTATGATCCTAGCCATCGGTTCGAAGGAGGCTTCACTACAAAGTTCCAAGACGTGTTAAGGTCACAGGGAGGGCCGTCTTCCTGTCCGGAGGTCGTGTATTAACATCCCCTCTAGAAGGACACGGATCGAGCCATCGTCATTAATTGTAGATCCGTCGTCGAAACCATATTGATCGCTAAGATAGCGGACTTGTATTTTCTAACCGCGAGGTTTCAAGTCCGCTATCGAAGCGACCAGTGAGAAAGTCAGCGATCTCGGCTACCGATGGCCGAGTCGGAGACACCTCTCAACGCTCACACCAGCGGAAGTAGGGTCAAGACGCTTAGAGGAAGCGTCCATGGTGGACTTCTTTCCCGGGATATGAGCGATGGAGCCCTCTGCGAAAAGCAAGAATCTCGGCATCGCTTGCCGGATAATGGCCACGCATCAACGCCAGATGCTCCACGAAGACGACCGCTCCCTCCGTCAGGAAGGGAAACTAGGTCGGACGGTTTAGGTAGACGCAGCGGCACAGCCGCCAAGCGATCCACCATCGGACGAAACCAAAGGTTTTTCGGCCAAAAGGAAGCGATTGAGGAGAAACGGCACGCCTTCCGCCCGATTTTCGAAAACCACGTGATGTAGAATCGGAATCGGCGGGAAGGCATGGGCCGTGAACCCCGTCCAGTCTATCGCCCGAGCGTCGACTGCGTACGTCGTGAGTCCGGGTGCAAAACAGAGGGAGATGGTGACTCAGGTGCGGGCGAACAGGGCGATCTGAGGAAACATAAACTATATCGAAGATCTCCCGCACGGCATCTCGGTTCAGTAGCCATTCCGAGGCCGTCATCTGCCGCGCGGACAGACGTCCGGCAAGAAAGTGATGGCCCCCGGAAAGGTGTGTACTGCCGGACATCGGATGGCCCGATCCGACACCACGCTATGATTCGATGGCGTCGAGGCACAGGGGCTGGGACCGAGTCCCGCCCTGCTTGTTGATGTTAGGCCCCACCACGGGGAGTGTCCGCTGTACTAGGACCCCACTGGCAGTTGGTCACCATCGCCTCGAGGAGCTAGGGTACGTTCCACTGCCCCACAATCGAGGCAATTGACATGGGCCGAGGGCTCGGTCTGGGACCACGTCCCCGAGGCGTTGAGGTCTAGGGTAAAACCCCCCAACCCAGACTCGACGCGTCCGTCGTGAGGACAATATCGACAGGAGGCGCAGGGAAAGAGATTCACTGAGTCAGGTTGGGGCGGTGAGACCACCATGCCAGGTGTTCCCGGATCCCTGCATTGATTAGGGCTCAGCCGGGAATCTGGGTGCTTGAGCGGCCTGTAGTGCCGCCCGAGGTGCATTTGAAGAGCCTCATATGGAAGCGACAGTACGCGAACAAGGTCGACAGACTGGCCTCAAGGCTAGAAGGCGAAGCCAGTCTCGAGCGGGGGGCTGCGTAAGCAGCGCCATGGATGGCGAAGTTTGAACCACGACATTCACCCGCTCCGCCGTCGGCCGTCGGTTCTCTGCAATGCCCGAAGCCATGTCGCAAGCCCGAGCACCTAGATACCTCAGGTCCTGGGGAGGGGTTAAGGGCTCGACTGTTCACGTTGACAATGGAAGCCCAACCTCTGCACCACCTGAACGGTACGACTGACCATCTCTGACGTCGCCTGGGGCGACTGGCCGTAGATTAACCAGTCGTCCAGGTACATGCATAGATTGACCCCCTGGCCCTGCCGCCTGAGACGGGCGCCCACTTCCCTGGTCACCATCGTGAAGACCCTGGAGAGGTGGAAATTCCAATGGAGGCACGTCCACTCATAGACTACTTCCTCTATATTGGAACCGGAGCCAGCGTCTGTCGGATTTGCGACTGACGTGCAGGTAGGCGTCTTTCAGATCCCAGACGACGCCCAGTTCCCCTTCCACGGACCGTCATGATCGACGCGAGAGTTTCCATCCTGAACCTTCGTCTTCGCTATGAAGATTCAGCGGCTTCAGTTAGGAATGGGACGCCCATCCCCCGTCTTCTTGTAGCAAGAAGCACTTCGACCAGAAACCCCCTCCCTTCGTGAGGGGGTGGTCAACGGGGGAAATAGCACCCTTCGCCAGGAGGCCGAGACCTCGGCCAGAAGAACTTGGTTTCGTCGGCTCCCCCGGAAACGGGGGTAGGTCTCGCAATGGCCTTCGCTGTGGTGTCGCGGTGATTCGATTCGGTACCCCCGCTCCCCCACACTCAGCACCCAAGTGCGGGAGAAATGGCTGCCCATTCCCGCACGTAAGATCGTAGGCGGCCGCCCACCGAGGTGGTAGGATCCCTCACGAAGAAGACCCGCGGCCGACGTGCCCTCAGGACGAAGAACTTCTTGCCCCTTCCCAGGCGCCTTGCTTTTGGGAGGGGGACGAGCCTTCTGCCTGCCCCGGGCTTCTGATAATACGTAGCCGGGCAAGCGGGCTTCTTGGGTTGCCCTGAGGCGGTGTCGACTTCGCGCTGCTTGGCGGCACGTCTGGAAGAAGAGAGCGCGAGCGCTTCTTCTTCTTCTTAGCCGAGATCCCCGAGAGGGATCTCGCCTAGTTCTTTGAGTGCCTGCCTCCGACTCTAACGCGTTCAGCTGAGCAAGCAGTGACTCACTGAACGAACCCTCCGAAGAGGACGTCCCGCGACTCAGGCTTGGCCTTAGAGACCGCTCCGGTGCTAGATCGGCGCTCATGGTGCGTTGATTTGGGAAGCATGCAATTCTCGCGCTCGCAATATTCTGAGGCGCGCGCCAAAGACATTGAAGCCCCTCTGCCGATTACTAGCGAGGCTAGTACTGTCAAACACTCGGAGCTTCCTGGTAGAAACTCAACCCTCGCCCAATGATTATCTGGAGGTCGTGGGCGAGGACCATAGAGAAGCGCCCAGCCTAATGCCAGAGGTCACCCACCGCCAGGTCCCAGGTTCCTCAACTGGTCCTCCCAGAAGGGGTAGAAGCCAGTCGGGCAGCCCTTGGCCCTGTTTGGCAACTTGGGCCCTAGGTCAAGATCTATGTCGAGTCCTCAGGAAAGAGTCAAAGTCCCCTTCAACAGTTCTCAACGACCTGGCGAAAGTTTTCACCGGGTACGAAGATATCTCTGAGTAACCTCCCGGAGCGCTCCACAGAAGACCAACGTCCTGGGGAAGCGTCACGCCTGGACTCGTTCCGAGGGAGGATTGGGAAGCCCAGATTGAGCTGTCCCCCTCCTCACCACAGCCGCTCGGGCGCGCAGGCAGCCAAGACGTCGGCGGACCGCTATGCGCGGCACCTTAGGGGTTGGACGCGGAAGATAATCCACCTCCTCCTGCTCCAAGGCTGCCGCGGACGTCGACCGCTGCGAAGGAGCATCTACCCACGTACTCTACTCCGAGTCCATCCCTCCAGCGCTGTCCGCCGAAACATCGGAGGTCTGCGGCCGTAGGATTCCCTGGGAGGACGGTGCATCGAACGTAGCAGATGGAGGCGGAGGCTAGGTGCGCCACCTGGGCGGCGACACCAGAGCCCCCCCGCGGGGACTAGCCCACTGGCATAGGCTGGGCCGCAAGAGCCACAAGGCTCGACTGCAGCACCCAGCCGACCCTGACGAGGGTACAGGCGGAGAAGGCGTGGGGACGACCCCCCAAGTCCCAGGCACGTAGCCGACGGGTAGTGGACGGGTACAAACCGCCCTGCCCCGGCCCGGTACAGCCTGTAACCACGCCGCAGCTTGGGCGCTCCCAAAGGGAACACCTGCTTCAGCAGCGGCGCAACTTCCGCGCTCGAAAGCGGGTCAGGAGCAGCCGCTCGACAGCACCTGTGCCTGCGGCTGGGCAGCAGCCTCCGCGGAGCGGCGGTGTGACTATAGCCGGGAGCCCCGCAGCGTGAGCCCGGTCAAAATAACCATACTAGACTGTCCCGCCCCAGCAATCCAGCACGACTGGGGTGGGTAAGTCACGTACGGGGAAGCAGCGTCCGAGAGGTAGGCTCGCCAGTGGTTACTTGTTCCCCGCGTGGGTAGGCCACGAAAGGCTGCCCCGAACTACTGACGCCAGAGGCAGCATGTGCACCCACCGTGTACCCCACCATATGCGGACCCGCCGCGGATACCGGTGCCGGAAGGCCAGCCCTAGCTACCACGCATCGTACCCGCAAGAGAGGCCTGAGCCGACCTAGTCCGCTGGGGGGCATCTGCGGAGGCAACCCAGCGAAGCACCACTCGCTACGCCTGCCCCGAGGGCCCGAGCAGCTAGCGGGGCCGGCTGGGAAGGCACTGCATAACTAGCAATGAGTCTAGACATGCGGGGTGCGGCGAGCGTATTCAACACCGGTGGCGTTCCGCAAAGGGTAGCCGAGGCTAAAGCCCCAGGGTTTGCTTAACATACCCAGAGGTAATGCCACCGTGGTGTCTCTGTCCGCTTGGCCGAAGACCCGGACCGTAACCACGTTAGGTGCGAACAACCGGCGAGGCTGATCCCCTGGGCGACCAGGGCCTCACCATCCCACTCACCACTACCCGAGCGCCTGCCGTCCCGCCAAGCCCCCTGAGGGAATGGCGAGCAGACCGCGCCAGCCGGCACCGGAGCAGCCCCTAGGGCCGAACCATGCGAGCCCTCGTCCTGTGGCGCGCCGACGGGGCGGCCCGAAGCAACCCCATCACATGCCTGAAAAAAAGCCGAAGCCACCTCACCTTCGGGAGCACCCAGAGCAGCAGCGAGTGCCTTGGACGCACCCCGGGCCGGACCCCGATCACCACCCCCCCCCCTGCCCGTGTACGCAGCACGAGCCGCGTACCCCTGCTCATAATTGCCCATAGCATCTAATCCGTAGACGAAAAGAGGAGCACCTGTCGGTGCGGTAACATTGCCTGTGGCAGAATACAGAGGGATGGGGGCCCCCATTCATTATGAGGCAGGGCAGCAAACGCAATTGTGCGCCATATGAAACGGGTGTGAGCGTGAGGCTAATGGAATATCGTGCTCAATAAAACCGTACAGAAAAATAACCAGCGTGCGTGGAAGGTCTCCCGGTACGCAAACGTCAAGACCCAAAAACCAACTCGACTCGGTACTGAGTCACGAACGGTTAAGAAATTTTTCAACACAGATTTCACATATTTTATTAAGTATATCCACAAAGAATATAATAAAAGACACGCACACCAGACCATGTAAATTGTTTAGCAGAGCAAGCCCGATAACAAATTAACAAGACCCCCCGCCACATAAGTCAAAGGGCCAGTCCAAAGCAGCAACACGTGCGTCAATGGCTTCCTTTGTTTTACACTTCTTTCCCGCTCAATCCGATCGCATGACCGCCATGGGGTAAAAAGGATACAACACACGGAGCTCTCCGACGGTGTAAAACTCTCCGTTTATTCCGTCCGAAATGAGCGCTATAAATCCCGTATTAAATACATTATATAGTCCAGATAGATTTGGTATAGTAGTAGGAGTATTCCGTATGAGACGACACATAGCCAATATCAAATCTCAGATATTTTGGCTGCTAATCTACAGCAGCTCGGAAACCGTCCGTTCTGACTGGCGGCCAAAACGAATTGAGGAAAGGCTTAAGGGTCGACCAGGGTTGTACCTGGGGTCACTGGTCCGACCATTCTCTTTTTTAGGGGTGTAATTAGGTAAATTGGGGCCTTCCACTTCTCAATAAGAGGAAATGGAAATTGTTTCAGTCAACATTGGTGTAAGGAATCATTCAGTGTAAATGATTTATGTAAGTATTGAAACCATATTTGTTAAGGAGACACACTGCCCATCGTTTTTATCAATGCCTCATGTTACACTCAGTCCCGGACTATAAGCCCGTAGTTTAAAATCACCCTTCTTTATAGTTTCTCTCACCTTGGTCTTCACCATTTGAGATATATACTGGTACAGGGAACACATGCTGTGGTCGAATCATTTCACTGGTACACCTGACATGGCTATTCCGTTAGTTCACATCACCACCTTAATTCAGTAGTGGAGAATCCATTGTCAAAACCCTAAACGGTCAAACCAACAAGAAGAATTTCAATAAAGTTTATGAAATAGTGTGTTGGTGTGGAAGACTTTCAGATCCCTGCTTATGGCCCAAAAAACGCAAGAACACTTTTGGTATGATTTAGGGCTTCCTTAGAAATCATATAACTTATTTCTATTAATCAATAATTACTCACTTAGCAGGGCAACAAGCATTATGAGAGAGTCCCCTTCTGTTCATGTAGTAATTAAATCGTGTTCATGATATCAACGAATATTATACTAGTACCCCCACCTGGCCATCCGATCAAAGCTAAAGGTTAACCATCATCCATACAAGATGCAGGTTACTTGGTCCATCAATAATCACTATATTACCAGATGACTCCCCCCCAACTTGCACCTCATATGAAGAGATCCAGGACTAAGTTTTTGTGGCTTGATAGTACAATGCTATAATCTGTAAATATAAAAAGACACCTTTAATCCATGACAATCTACACAAAGAATACTATAACTTAACATCAGTTTAGATTGGGAAGTGCAATATATCAAAATATCACCAACATATTTAGAACTCCATTTAATGCTTAGTAAAAAGTTGTTTGAAATTTCTACACTTAGATTTGCAAGTGCTTCACCCCTTTATACTTACTGAGCAGCTTTTGCTAGTGTTTTTCACTTAATCAAATGATCTCTCAAATTCTCACCAAGTTTCACAAAAATCCATCACGCATATACAACAATGCACTTACAATTTGTCAGACCTTAACAAATAGATCCCACATTGGCATGACCCATAACTCTAACGATTACATTATATCACTCGCTTACCTTAACACCATAAAATTTCCCACATACACTTCATGGCTCAGTCCAAGCTCATGATCTTCCAGCAAGGAGTGTCCATACAGCATTGTCAAACAATGGAAAAGCGGCATGGTCAATATAAAGATCACTCAAAGACATAGTGTTGATAGTAAGACAGGTCAATGTCCATGCAGCAGTGGACAGTCAAGCAAGAGTCCAATATCTGGCATTTGATGGTGTCCGGGAGGCTGTCTGTTAATTTCATCCGTGGACAAGCTGAAAAGTTGAGAATATGCACAAATCAACAAAATCAATTTGCATGATGCCAATAATTATGTTAATTAAAATTTCCCTACATTTTTATGAACAAATATAAGCTACTAAATTAAAAATTTGTATGTTGCATACATAAAAGAATTTAGGAAATACACTTAAGTTTCTGAACAATATTTAAGAGTCTACACCCAAATTGGCTACAAATTCTTCAGTCAAATCCCTTTTTAGGTTACTATATGATATAACAACCAAGGCACTACTATGAAAATGTGTAACAGTTCAGCTATACCATAATAATCATAATCGGCCAATTTAAGAATCCAGAGTCTACACATAATTGGGCTCCAATTTTCTCAGTAACATCTTTCAGGAAATCAGTTAACTTCAAAAACCAAGCTACTAACCTTTGTGAGCATGTTTATCAGATGAGTCAATGTCACAATTGCCAGAGCTAAAAAAATCCAGGGTCTACGCCCAATTGGGCTACAAGTTCCTCAGTAGCACCTTCTATCAGGTTGCCAGTTGATGTAACAACCAAACCATTTGCTGCAAACAAAATAGTGAAAATTCTTATCAGAAATATATCAAATAAACCCTAAAATAGTGGTTTATTTAAATTCTTTTAACTCCTTGAACTCTTCATATAAATTTGAGGTATACTGCCTTATGATTCTAAGAAAGATTGATTGTCTATTAAATCTAAAAATAGCTTTCAACAAATGCATATGTCATCTGCCATAGGAGTTTTTGAATGGGGTAAAGGTCACATCAGGCCACAAAGGTCACACGAGGTCACCAAAATGTGTGACACTACCCAAGGACCAAGTGTCATCAAAATTGATCAACACATGTGGAAACACCAAGCATTTTGATAAACCTGTCCATTTTGGGGCCATGACCTCTAGATGACCTTTGACCCCACTCCTGAGAGGAGTACCTTGTGGAGCACAATCCAAGGACCATTACATGCAAGTGCAATGAAAATGTGTGTACATCATGTTGAAACAGTGGGCAATTACGTTTAGGATTAACATTTGGGTTAACATTTTTATCACAGACAGACAGACAATACCAGGGCAATCCCTATTTGCCATCTTGCACCTTACACAAAAATGGTAACACAAATTTTTCTATGTAAATACTACATAGACATTTTACTAAAAATCACTCAATCAAATGAAATTGGTTCTTTGTTATACAATTATACAGCATTAAAAATCTGCTACTACCACTACCATCAACACCACTACCACCACCAAAGTCATGTTAGAATAAGTACCTGTTGTTTCTACATCAAAGCTTGGTTTACACTCTGGTACAGGCATAGCAAAGTTTTCCAAGACTGGAATAACATTGTTGACACCATCCACACTAAGGCTAAGGTCTTCAGTCAATTACAGCTAGTATGTCTAGATTCTTGTACTTGTCTATATAGTAATCATGTAAAAACAATGTTTTTTTGTTAAGTAAAATGCAAGTTAGGACACTGCATTTTAAAACAGTCTACAAATTACTAGAGTTGTGTTTTCAAGAGGTGAAGTGAGCTTGAATTCTACTGAGGACCTGTCACCAATTGGAGTACACCATTTATGAACCTTGGGTCAGTAGTTCTTCGATCATGCATTGGGCAGGATAAACAAATTACAAACTCAACCAAATTGGCAATACTATATACAGAACTACATCACATACAGAAGAACGTGATTTATTAGATTGCTCTGAGCAAGGCTTCAGGGACAAGATATTAAAACTTTCCATCTGACAGAAGCAAAAAAGTGTCTTAAAATAAAATAAATTAGGCTTATTATGTTATTCAAAATGATTTGAAAAATAAATTTTTGACTGATATTTTACTTTAATTATATGGCTGCTGTTTGGGATGACAAATATATAAAAATACTGTTTTGTGTATATGAATTGATTATTTAAGACATCTACTAAGGTACAAGTAAACATTGCTAGCATTAGATACTTACATGAGCTGAAGTGAATCAGCAAGCTGAAAGTGATTTCTCTGTTCCTGTGGGCAAACAGAAGTGTACATGAATGTTAAAGCTATACAGGCAATCAAACCCTCCACTTGTCTTAGTTGCCAACAACAAATCTAGAATAAGTATTGTATAAATGGAAATGCAAAAAACTCAGTTTAATTCTTCTTTATAAAATCCTATTATCAAGTTGATTCCTTTCCATGATATTTGGAAAAAAATAATCAAAACATTAATGTGCAACTGCTGGACAAAACCACCTTACACGCTGGTTTGGTTCCAAAACGAAGGATTATACCTCATCGAGTTTACCAATTTCAAGTCCAAAAAAAGCATTCAAAAATCATCTACTTCACCTGTACAGATGGGGATCCATGATCATGATTAGAAACTGTTTGTAAAATTGTTATTCACTGGCCATGATACACATAGCGTCATTGGTAATGGTTCAGCCTTGGCTCATGCACCCGTTCCAAATTATGCTCTTGCCATAGCGTTGTGTTGTGCCATGAATGTTAGCATTGAGTCAGTGGACCTTGCAATGGTCATATCTAATGTGGTATTCTTAAAAAGATGTGAAAAAGCAAGCAATTTCAGTGGCTGATGCCCAGGTTCATTCGACAATTGAACCAGGTAGTACGCCTGCGTATTGACATTATTGAGGTTGAAGCGCTCGAGTCATACCACGTTTTGTACATTCGCGCAAGCCTGCCAATGTTGCGTCTCGCTGAGTATGTTCATTGCGGTTCATCGGGTGGTTCGATTTTTTGTCACGGGTGGTGGCAG
>JAMKCH010020344.1:0-42202 GCA_023653785.1 Ophioderma brevispina
CGACCTAGGGCTGGGCTCGAGAGTCCCCCCTCGTGGATCTGGGTCCAGAGATTACCTCGAGGTCCCGACCTGAGTCCCGACCTGGGCGTCTTCTTGGACGCGTGAGTTCGACCTGGGGTTGGCCTTGGGGGCCGGCCCTCGAGGGAACTGTCCGGGGATCACCGTGGTCGGGAGCTCCTCGACCCACAGTGCCGTCGGGCGCCCTTTTGGGGTCGGCCCTTGGACGGCCTGACGTCGCGTCTTTTGTGACTGATCGCCTTCTTGGTCCTTCGCCCTGCCCAGCTAAGCTGGTGGGTCCGACCTCGGGGATCCTTCTTTGAGGAACGCGCACCCGGGGAGTTCGCTTTAGAGACCTCTCAGGAAAGGACGCGGGAGATCATACACGGTTCGTACGTCAGGGTTTTTGGTCGAGGGGGAGCCTTTGGGTCTATTCCTCCTGCTGCTTTCCCCCGTGTGGGGCTCGCTGAGGGAAAAGACTCCCTGATACCCGGGCGAGAATGCTTCGTCGGAGAGACAACATGGGAGATTGGGTGTCCCCTATCCTTCTGACGGCCTCCCAGCGCTAGGTCTCACGGGACTTGGCCTTTTTGGCCTTGAGGTATGTCCACGTACCTCAAAGGCTTGCCACTGCTCGTCCTTTCCACTTTACATCGATGGTGCAACCGTTGTCCCGGGTGCATGTCCTGCCCACCGCAACACAGGGCGTGGGGGGGCCCTGCTAGACAGGAACTCTTGCAGTTCTTGCACCTGGGCTTTTTTACTTGGTTGGAGTCCATATTGGTTGTTGCTTGATTGGTCCTATCGTAAAATAGAATTAGGAAATCAACAGAATAGACCCGGAGAAAGAGATGGCGAGGGGTACCCCCCAAATAAACTGGTACCAAGACCCGACCCCGAAAGAAACTCTATCCTCGACCGGGATTCCCGTGGGCTGCCCCTAGATTTCCCCGACCTATGAAGGGGGCCCCCCTCGTCCCCTGTAAGCCCGACGGGAGAGTGACCCTCGACCGTGTCCCACCTCGACCCAAGTCCCGACCTCTGTGAGGAGGAGGTGATAGGGGCGGACCTCCATGTAAACTCGATCCTGGTATGGTATGGGGCGGTAAAGCCACCGACCTTCCGCCTCAGTTATAGGCATCCATCTACCCATCATCCCCCCCTTGACTGGAGGAGCGACAAGGAGAGGGGGGTCAGGGGTGGACTCGCTACGTGAACCCGATCATGGGATGTATGGGGCGGTAAAGCCCGACCTTCCGCCTCGGGTTTTAATAGGAATCCAGCGGCCCTTCGACCCCCCTCCCCCGCGGACCCGAGCAATACCAGGGGGGAGGGGGCCGGGATGATGGGAAAATGTCCCCCACCTTCCCGACTCAAAAGGTAGAACCTGTGGCCCGCCGGTCCCATAAAAACCCAGGGACCGAAGAAAGGAAGACCTAATTTGGGCCCACTTCCGTTTTGAGGAGGGGGGTCCAAAACACGTTTAAATCCTTCCCAACCCATCCCTAGTCGATGGGGAGACTCTCGGTAAAAAATTCCAACTAAGTGGCATGGTTCCCATTTTGGGGTGCCCCCCCCCCCCCCCAATCTGACTCAACACCACCTGCCCCAAAATCCCACCTCTACTAACTGGACCCCAGGAACACCCCCACACCCCTTGGATAGGCCCCCCGGGGTGGGTGAGCGAGTCCCAGGGGCACAATGCAAAAAACAAAACCAAAATGATTTATGGACCCCGGCGCACCATACCTGAAATTAAAAACATGGAATATCAGCCTGAAAAAATCCGACAGGATTGTTTTACCATACCTAAAAATAATCATATCTTTTTTGGACCAAACGGCATATCATAACAACACCGTTTTTTTAGGCACGACGGCTTACCATACAAATATTCAACATGGCGGTAATATACGGCTATAATTTTGTTTACACTTTTTCTGGCCCTAGCCTGATCAAATAAAACAGGTGAGAGAGGCTGTAAATCACAACCCGTTCTTTCATGAAAACGTCCTCGTCATAAGACGGAGGATAGAAGTGATTTATAAGAGGGGACCCCACACAGCCTCGGCTATGATAGGCGGTCTCTTACATGTATGCAATTCGTAAACGGCGAGATAAAAACATCGAAAACTACATCTAACTCGCCGACTAACACAAAACTGCTTAGGCGAACGTTTTGGCTAAGGGTACTTATGTGCTCGAATTGGCGTTTCTTTCTGGGGTCAGTGCGCTATTTGCCGCAGATTGGAAAGATTTTATTCCGTAATCGTCAGCGATAGCAGCTCCCATTTGAGAAACAATTTGATAAGGACGACTCACTGCGCATGGGCGGTGAGTTGCCCGAAGAATAGTGCGCGCTATCGGTGGACTATTTTCGCGGTAGCGAAATTTTTAAGGTGGTATGAGGGTTTAAGGTTTTTGGGTCGTGCCCAAATGAAACATTTGTGCAAAAGTAAGGTCGCCTGGAGGGTAACTATCGAGCGCCAGTGTACACACTTAAATCTGGATATTCAACGGCAGGCTTTTTTGATCTCAAGCAAAATTTTTGATACGCACAGATAAAATTACAGAATCAGATAAAGTACTCTGCTTGTTTTAATACCGTATTTCAATCCAACCACTTGCAGGTTATATATCCATGCCAGTAACAAAAAATATGAATTTTTATGGATTGTTTTTAATGTTTTCACTTTTAAGAATGTTGTGTAATTTGGTGTAACATTCTTTCACTGGTTTGGGAAAATTTCATCTACTAGCCTATATGTGAGTATTTTACAAAAGTACTTTCTATTTGATATGTATCTACATGTAAAAAAAAGGGCCATTAAACTTGAGTGGCTTTTTGAGTTACAAACACAGGTCTCAAATTACTTACCATGAGTTAAATATTTTGAAAATGCACTTCTGCTCAAGTAAAACTTACATAACCCTGGCTGAGTGCAATCTATGTTGACTATTGGTCTTAAGCTTTATCACAGTGATGACACACCTGGGCTTATGCCTGATAATGCCTCAAAGATTAAAAGGGATGAACCCCATTTACGGCTCAAATATTTCATCTTTATAGAAGGGTCTTCACCCAAAACCCCCTCTGTAAAGTTTTCGCGCCAATATTTCAACCCGTTGTTGAAGTGAGAGCAAAAACTGATTTTGTAATCCCCATAGAGTACTGTGTAAATTAATATTGTCGAGACCAAAATTTGGTTTTGCATATTTCCACTCATAACGATCCAAACCAAACATCCTTTTAGATCCCTAAGATTTCACAGGGTAAATGAGAAAAATAGTACTTTTCTTAAGATACCAAATTTTGAGACTACTTCCTGTAAATCTGGAGTCCCTGGGGACAGCCCGCGTACGCAGGGGGGGGGTGCAGGGGGTGCGGTCGCACCCCCCAAATTCTACCAAAGGGGAAAAAAGGTCCACTTTTGCTGAATTTTTGGATAAGAAGGTCCAAAATTTAATCGAAATTTTTACACAAAAGTCCACTTTTGGTGATAACATGTTCAAAACAGTCCAAAAAGAACCAGTTTAGGGGGGTTAGAGGTCCACTTTTATACCAAAAAGGGTCCACTTTTCCGAAAAAAAGAAGTCCACTTTTTTTTTCGAAGTCTCCCGCACCCACCCAAAATAAATCCTGCGTAGGCCCTGCCTGGGGACGAGACTATTTTAGCGATCTACCATGGTTCTTTAGTTATTTGACTGCAATGACCCTGCGAATTGCCTTTGATAATTGACTTCACTTCAACATATCCCTATCCTCTTAATTACACTTCATCATATCAATCAGAAAGCCCCATTCCTTTTTTCCGCACTGGGGTGTTAAGAATGGGAAAAGTTAACCAAATTAAAACAATGCTGAATAAATTTGACCTATAACTATTAATGCCACTGACGATCCTTCATATATGGACGATCTTCAGTCCAAGTTGGATTGAAATCAGGAGTGTCCATTTTGCTTGTGAGCCACATTTTTATCGGAACCCAACCCTTAACAACCCCGCTGTATAACCTTTGACTTATTACTACACTGATATGATCTTCATGGGAGGATATTAGTTTGAGATGGATTGAACTTGGAGCATTTTCATTTGTCAGCCACACTTTGTACCCAGGTGGACACCAGACAGATTTGCTCATTACAAATCCCCATGACTAAAGCCAGGGTCTAGCTCCTCTTCCTTGGATTTTCAACTTCACTTCAACTTCAGTTTTTTCCATAAAAATCATGTTACCACAATAGAAATTACATAGACAAAATTTATGGAGGAAGTTGACCAAAAGGCCAATAAGACCGACTGGGGTCAACCCCTCAAAGTTATGTTACAACATCTTAGATAAGGACATACAAACAACAAAAACACCAAAAAAACGGCTCAATGCACCATGTTTCAAATTACTCAAATTGAAATCAACAGCATATTATTACAGTATAAATAAATAATTGCAAAAACTATTCTTTATATTGGAAATAAGTTAACTTTTAAATGTTTACGAAAAGTGAGGGGTGAGGTACTGATTTCGAATTTTGTAGACGTTTCACCAAAGTGTTCCACAGAATAGGAGACCCAGATGTCGCACGGATTTATGATAAAAAACTTTCTTCTTTCTCGTAAGATTGTAATTGTTGATAGTTCTCGTGCCATACTTGTGAACGTCAGACCGTTTACTAAAATAGCTGTTAAATGTACTTGGCAATTTGTAAGGGCTATTTGTACATAAATATACCAAGTCTAGTTTGTATATATTAGTATATTTAAGGCGTTAGATCTGGCAAATAAGGGTGCAGTATGGCTTCTGTAATACGATTGATATTGTCCTCACTGCCCAGTTTTGAAGCTTTATTAATATATCTAGGTACGTTTTACAAGTATTCCCACATATTAAGATTCCATAATTTATATAAGGCAAAATTAGAGTACAATATAGAGAGTTAAAGTATACATCCGGTATAAAATGTTTTAATTTGTTTAAAACACCAAGTTTCTTGAGATTGTTTTGGATAGATGATCAATTATGGACATTTCCAAGTAAGGTTTTTCATATATCAATACACCAAGAAGAAATTAGTATACTTTACTCTGTCAAGATCTGTGTTTTATCCAATGTTATTTGTTCAATTGTCATACCAGTAGATTCATTCCTCGAAATGAGTTTTGGTGTGTGTACCAATACCAGGTAATTTGTTTTACTGGCGCTTTACTGATAATTTATTGCTTTGAACCAGTTGCTTACGTCACGAAGTTCATTTTTAAATGAAATCTTGCTTTGGCAATGTCCTTTGTGCGAATTTACAATATTGTGGTGTCGTCAGCAAACAATGTCGTCAGCAAACAAAAGAAATTTAATACAGTGATGAAGTGTTACAAATATCATTAAATAGAGTTAAATAGCCAATGGGCCTAAATAATCGAACCCTGATGGTACACCACAAATAATTTTTAAGTTCAGTTTTACATGACTGATAATACACAATATGTTTTTATTACTTAAGTAGTTTGAAAATCAGGTGTAAACAACTCCACAAAACCCATAATGTTCTGTGCTAGTTTATGCAGTAATATCTTATGATTAATGGTGTCAAAGGCTTTGATAAATCCAAGAATATTCCAATTGCAGATTCATTATTTTCTACTGCATTTGGTTAATTTTCTAAACCAGTTGAATAATTGCCATGTATGTGGGACGTAGTGGTTTGCTAGGAAACCAAACTGTTGTTCTTTAGTATTTTTGCTGTCTATAAAATCCATACACCTATTAAAAGGGGGGTGAACAACAATCGTTCAAAGTATTTGGAATCAAACACGGTAACACTGACACAGGACTGGTAATTTTTTTTTCGAAAACATTTCGCATACATCTTTTTTATAAATTGGATTAAACTTTCGAAACTTTAAGTTTTTCTGGGACTACACCTGTGATATTGATAAGTTGAATATTGTGGTAAGTGGGCGTACTATTTCGTTGGACGACTCTTTTTATGATACGATGTACCAATGTATCATGCCTGCACTTGTTTTGATTAAACTTGTCCAATTATCTTTAATTTACATTCCCTTTCGACTATTGGTTTTTCATATATATCCTACGGATACCGGATATTAAGGTAATATAAATACGTTTTTACCAGTATTATGTATTTTGAGGCAAGGTTTGGACCAATATTTACAAAAAAGTTATTGAAACTATTTGATATTCCGGATGGTTAGTAAACATTACCAGAATTCACTTTTGTAAAACGTACTCATGTAATGAGTGTTTTCTGTCCACGCCAATGATTTGTAATATTACTCAATGTTTGCCGACATGTTATTCTTAGCAGCTTCAAATTTGTTAAAGTAATATTTACGCTTTGATTTCTTATTTAAATTATGTAATTGTTTTCTGTAAGTTTAGTTTAAATTTTGATGAAGTCGGTCCTTGTGTGGGGTTTGAAGATAGAGTTATATAGTTGTGTTCTTTGTATGAATGCTTCGTTATAACCCCTTAGTAAATC
Organism: Ophioderma brevispina; assembly: GCA_023653785.1. NCBI lineage: Eukaryota > Metazoa > Echinodermata > Ophiuroidea > Amphilepidida > Ophiodermatidae > Ophioderma > Ophioderma brevispina. The sequence goes on from JAMKCH010020344.1 coordinate 6,497, forward strand.
CACGGTGCTCTTGATTCTTTTCTCTATTAGTACACACATTGTTTCAATGGAATGCATTCATCATAATGCTCAGTAAACTTATCAACAAAAAGGGTTATAATCGTGATCGAATTATTGTTATCAAGAACTGCGTTCCACTGAACATTTTATAATGCCTCTTTCTTTTAGTTTTTGCGATGTTTCCACTATTAAGAATTTTATATATGTATGTTTCTTTTTAGATTGTTTTTTTAATTTGTATCAGTTGCGAAGATCGTGGCAGATGATCGGTGATATCAGAAATTAAATAGCAGATTCAACAAGTTCTCATTATTAGTTAATATATTGTCTATAACTGTCGCAGTGGTCTCTGTTATTCTGTTTGGTTTATAAATGGTGGGTATCAAAGAAGTGGGAATATAAAGTCACGTATCATGAGTTGCTCAATCACTATCATCTTTGAGAAGATCAATGTTGAAGTCTCCCCATTACATAATACAACTTTTTCTCTGCAGCTAAAATATATATATTGGATCAATATTGCTGGTGGTAAGTAAAAATCATCCATAGCGTATGAGTTCTGTAAACTACGCCGACTATAATATTCTTTTGGTTGTTATTCAATTTTCATAAAACAGATTCGTAATTTAGAGTGGCACAACATAGATCTTTTCTAAATTTATATTTAACATTTATTGATCTATACATACAGGACACCCCCTTTTAAACGGCCAATTCTGTTCATATACTCTAAAATTATATCTGGAACGATTGTAATATTCATGGGTTTATCTTTCAAATGTGTTCAGGTTAGTCCTATTATTGTGAAATTATGATTTAAACTCTTTAATACAGGCTTAAGTTTTTCAAAGGTCTTAGATATGCTTCTTATATTAGATTCATAATGGTAAATCCACCGTGAGTAAGTGAACTTGAACGAAATGATTGAGAGTAAATGTAAGCGAACCTTTGGGGAATTTTAGAATTTGGTTATCATCTAATTCTTTAGAAGGTACTCAAATCTAGTGGATAAAGGCCATGTCGTCATATTTCGTAAAGTCCAATATTATTAATTTAAGAGTTTCGTCATGATCACTTATCTCATCTTAACATCAGTTAGGGGCTTATTTGATGTGATACATTGGCTTTACACATCCATTCACTTGAGTTAACATTTTTCGATTTTTGAAACTTTTGTATACACTTTTTATGAAACATATCTTTTGTCCATATTTACAAAATATATTCCTATGGCATTGTTTTGTTTAGTGCATTGAGCACAAATATCTTGTTTAAACAAAGACATATAAAGAAAATTAACGCACTACAACCAATAACTTTTAATTAAAAAATTGTACCCTTCTCCTTCCGTTTGATTAACAAACCCTTGAGGATTTGTACGTTATATTTCGCACCCGGAGAAAAAAATAGAATTGGTATAAAATTTGGGGCTAAACTCATGGTGGTATAACGTACAGTGAATGAATAATTTATTTTATTTATATAACATTACAATGAAATGCAGCATGCATAGTACGCACGCGTACACAATAATACGCACTGCGCACCGCGCATGGCTGCTCGCATCGCACGCAGGAACACGCAAAATACGCGCATATACTTACATACTAAGATAAAAGGAAAAGGCACGGAGGACACGCGATTCATTTACATGTAACCTCTTCCGTCCATCATCCCCACCCCTCCTACTCCCCTCTCTCTTCTATCCTTCCCCTTCCTTTCCCTTCCCCCTCCTTTCTCCCCACTCGTTTTGCAGCAAGCCCAGTTCCTATGATACGTTCTAACCCCTTTCTTAACCTCCCCCATATCCATCCTCCCTTCTCCTATCTACTATCTTTGCTTTCATTTTCCCTCTCCAACACTCCCTCCCTTCTCCCTGAGCATTAACAACCCCAGCTAAAACTTTACCCCCCCCTTCCCCCGCTCTCCTTTTTCTCCTATCTACCGTTACCCCTCTCTTGCTCCTGCTCCACCACCTTCCTTGCTTATCCCCTCACCTTTGGTTATCTCCGACAATTCAGGCAGACTTAATTTTCCTCGCTCCGCCTCTCCCGCTTATTTTCTTCTCCTTTTTTCTTTCCTTTGTGTGTGACCCTACTCTTGCCATGAATAATTCCGTCTTCTGATTCCTCCGCTTCTCCTTTCCTCCCTTGCACCACGCATGAACGGCATGCATACAATCAAACAGGCATGCCTACGCCCATACAGACATGTGCATAGCGTCATACGCCCATAAACACCCATATACACACACGTCATTGCTACTTTGAGAAATGAAAACTTATTTTGGGAGATCCAAGCGTAATTTAAAGGGAATTTTGTGAACAACAGCCCGTCTCTTCCCCCTCCCAACTTGCCGAACAAAAGTTAAGATTTTATATCATCTGAAATATGAACCATTGGACCAAGTATAGTATGGTTGTGCCAAAATTTACGTAATATTTGATCTGCTGTTGGAAGAAAATCTGAATTTTGTCTCTGTAAACTAACTATAACACAGGGGCTTATGGGGCAATAACGAAAAGTTGTCAACGTCATATTCAACTGAAATTTGGTAAACCACCTGTACTCGGGATAGCTAATGACATAGAAAACAAATATGAGATGCTACCATTATGCACAAAAGTACCTTTAAATCTAATTGTCATATCTTTGTTTTGGTGGGTGTTTTTGTTTATAAAAATGTACGAAATAAAAAATTTCCCAGTATGCATCAAGTGTACGGTTTTGTTTTGGTCTTATTTAGCATGAGTAACGCAGCAGTGTTTAAGACACTGCTTTCTAATGATGGCCAAGGGATCGCAGGATGGTGTGGGACAGTCCGAGTTTTACACAATACACTTATCGAAACTTGCCTGCGTACATAGAAAAGGCATATTCTCCATGTACAGGAACCGACACTTACCGTCCCTCCGAAGGACGTGGTATTCTCATGGTCTTTGCCCAAGTCCAAACAAACCATGCGGGAGAGCAGAATACAGTTTTAATCAATAGTTTCTATACAAATCAAATCCAGAATTTTGATACCTGGAAATTAAATCCCTGCAAGTGGCCCGCCACCGGCCTACGAACTTTGGACAATCCTGCACCAAAGGCGCATACCCTAACCAGTGGGGCCACGCTCTCACTAGTGACCTGTGACCAAAAACACCAATGCAAGAAAACGCTTGCGTATCAAAATTTTAGCAAACATCAAACCCATGATTTACATGCATACTTGTATTTGTGTATGTCATCAGGTTACAATGCATTCTGGGTAATGTGAAATTGTTAAAACAAATCACAAGCTAATTTTCATTTGTTTTTGTTTTTTCATCACAAGCATTTTTCTCCGGTATTTCCACCATACAATGCCCAATGAGTATGAGCTAAAAAAAAAAAAAAAAAAATAACTATTGCCAAATAATTAAAGCCAAAAATAACCTACAGCTTATATACCATACTTCAGGAAGCAAAATGCAAGCCTCTATATGTGAATACTAAATTAGGTAAAATGTAATGCTATGCCGTTCATTTTCTCAGTGCTTTTACTTTCACTGTTAGTGTCTGTTGTGGGTGCCATTTTGTTGGTATAATCAAATGCTAGTTGCCATTTTGACAACTCTCTGGTAATGATAATGACTGACAAACACCTGTACTATTAGACAGTTTCCTTCCTCCCACCAAAACACCTGTTGCACCTCACTAGATTAAACATAACGACCAGGGTTTTGTTTGCTGTTCAAATATTTCATTATACCATAATGAGAACATACATTTCACTAGTGCTGGAAGAGTGGCCAATAATCATATGATTCATTAAAATTAGGGCTGGGCAAAATGCCTTTTAAACACTCCATTTGAAAAAAACATTACTTTTACCATTTCTGCAAAGGTCTAGTGCTGAGTACACCATGTATATTACTATGCCATCGCTATTCATGGTACTTACATGTCCTGTGTATTCGTGGGTACATGGTTATGACACCACAGCAGTTCTCAGACCACCAGTTTGCAACCAAGCCAATACAGAGGGCCAACATAAAATGCCAGTATGGTTATGTGCAGCAGTAATCAAGACCACCAGTTTGCAACGCAGGCTCATAGCTGGGGGGCTGACATAAAATGCCAGTATGGTCGGTACAGCATTTCTCAAGACCACACCAGTTTGTACGCAAGCCCAGACAGGGGCCTAACATAAAATGCCAGTATGGTTATGTACGGCAGTATCAAGACCAACAGTGTAACACCATCCCATAGCTGGAGCCTAACATAAATTCCAGTAATGGTTATGATGCCAGTATGTTTATTAACGGACCCTTTGTCAAGACCCACTAGTTTGCACCAAGTCTGGTAGCAGGTGGCCTGACATAAAAACGCCAGTATGGTTATAGCAGCAGTTAAGACCCCAGGTTTGCAGCAATTTCTTTTGAGGAAGGAGTGCATCAGTTGGGGGGTTTAAAAATGGGAGAGTGGATAGGAAATGAATCGGTCCCAACCTGCCCACTCCTGTAGGACGGTGGCCTCAGATCTTACAAATAAGCTAATTAATCCCCCATCTGAAAGGCACTCTAACCTGTCCGATTAAGTGCTGGCTCGCAGTTATCAAAAAAAAACAAACCTTAACTGGCAATCCGGGGAAAAAAAAAAAAACCCAAAAAAAAAAAAAAACCCCAAAAAAGAAAGGAAGGGGGACCAGTGCGAATGCCGACCAGTGCCGGCTGGACATTACCCCTCAGGATATCACAATCAATTGGCCGATAATGCTTAGGCTGGAGTGACACTTACCCCTCATCAGAGATCACCGAAAATGGATTGCCGCTAACTGCCGGCTATTCAATTACCCAAGAGAAACCCCTGCCGATGCATCGGGTCAGACATTTAACACCTTTTCCTTCTTCCAAAAATTAGTGCTATAGGGTAAATGTCCAGCCGGCAATAACAGGCACGATTTTCGCTAATTCTGGCTGGATATTTAGAAAAAAAAAAAAAAGAAGATTTTTTGCCTGACTGGTCATTTACCGCCAAAGGAAGAGTGTACAAATTTTAAGGTTAAAACCTGTTCAAAAATAAACACAACCTTCCTCATCACCAGTTCAATCAACTGTTGGGTTGGTGTATGATGGATTACCAATTTTATTGAAAATATCAAATTAGTTCATCAATATGATACCTGTCAGAATGTATACAACCAGACTTTATCATGTTTTGTCACCCACCAATTTTGAAGTTTGTTGGCTATGCCTGTTTATCTGGTTATGGATTTTTAAAAAATCATCGCCACCCCCCTGTACTCTCCCTTAAACAGCAGTCCTACACAAATTAATCAAATGTAATATGCATAAAACCTAATTACCACCAGAAAAACCTCATGATCTATCCTGGTCACCCTATTATGCTTGCAATTCTTTGGCATTCTGTTTAGATGATAGTGTAGATGCCTTGTACACTATTGCGAGATAGCCCCCACACAGTTGTTCGGCAGATCCAAGTTGTTCTCAGATCAAGTTTGTTCTGCAGATCAAGGTGTTCTGCTTTTCAGTGCTGATTTAACTTGAAAGCGGACCTTTTTGGAACAACACAAGATTTACATTTACAACAGTTAAAACGATGTTTTGGACAGGTTCAACTAAATACAAAAGTGCAACATCTGGCTGGCAGCTTAATAGTCAGTGTCGCCTAAGTGAACATTTGTCCCACGGGGCCGGCCCTGGCTCGTTTGGTTACCCCTTTTTTTTGTTGTTTATGGGTGGGGTCAGGAACTTTGCTCCCAATTTTCCTCGGTCTGCCATTTCAGCATTGTTGGTCTTGAGTGCCAGTCGCTGCAGCCACACCCGGTGACGTCAGCACCTCTTAACCAATGAGGCTTCCTGATTGCACCATTTTTGCATCTCACTGCATATTTTCTCAGCAGAGAACAAGCCCGTGTGACGTGTGAAAATTTCCTCCCGCACCCACCCAATACTAAATTCTGGGGAGGGTGGGGGCACCCCTGAACGTGCAAAGCTCTTCTGGGGTGTAGTTTGGCCAGAGCAAGTGTAGGGCAGGCAGGGCGGGTACCTGGTGGGCTGGAGTGATGCCACTCAGTACGACTTTGCTGTTTTGGGGGCAAAATGGCAGTAGTAGTAGCGTCAGCACTAATTTTGCATATGGTTTGGGTTGCATTTGAGGCAGATTCCGCTCATATGAGGGAGTTTGCCTTGGAGCTGTTTGATCGAGTCCGAGGCGCTTAGTGAAAGAGAATGTGAAGTCCTAAGCCTGTGCGGATGGTTTTGGTTGTTTGCGGTAGACTCCGCTCAAATGCTTAGACATTTAGAAAATTGGCAAGGCTATGATGGAATCAAATTAAAGTGACTCAGAGATTTTTGAAATATATTTTGTTGTGTATTTATTGAAAATAGTAAACTAGAACTAAAGATAGTCACCTAAAATGCCCAATTCCAAAGTTTGAGATGTATCGGATTTTTCGTTTCCATGCAGTAAACATTTATGTGTAGTATGCAGTGCCATAGGATACTGTGTATAACTAAATTTCCGGATCCGGAAATTTATGACAAAGGTGTGATTTTCTATATGAAGGACTTCGATTTGAACTTAGCTATTTCACACAGTGTTTAGTACATTTACAAGCATTATGTATATGCAAAAAACACAATTTGTTTGAAAATTGAGAGCGCCCTCCTCGGGAAATCTCTGAGTCAGCCTTTAAGTGTTGTGAATTGGGGGGCCCCGACAACTAAAATTGGCGACCCCTCTATTGAGAAAACCTTGATCTGCCCCTGAAACTGATACAGCAATGGGGAAAACTTCTTTAGCCCCCCCCCCCGGCTCAGGTCTGGTCATGCCCCTGATCAAAAAAGATTTTTGCATGTTTGTAACAAGTATAGCTATGCTAACATATTCTACTTAGTGCTAAGACTGAAAGCAGCCTAATTAGGACAGAATCGGATATTTTAGTCAATACTGTCCATACAAACACTTACTACAACACATAACTGAATGGAAATTTGTATCTTGGAATACTGCTGTTTTCTTCCTTTTCTGTCAATATTTCAGTTGCCAAAAATCACTTGTGTGAATTCTATAGACTTATCCTTCAATTAGCTAATTTTGCAATGTTGGTGGACAAGATAGACGCATTCCAGTACTACAATACATTCACCTGTCAATGATCCCTGTGCAATCGCTAAACATGGATCGATTGACCGGTTAATGTATTGTAGTCCTGGAATGTATGCATCTTGTCCACCAACATGTCTGGTGGCTGACGTCATATTGAATACGGTCTATACTGCACATGTCAAATTAATACTGGTCGACCAAAATAGGGCACATTTTAGCTCATAATATCCAAACCAAACATCCTTTAGCCCTAGAAGATTTCAGAGAGTACATGAGGAAAATAGTAGCTTTCTTCGGATACCAATATTTGGGCCTCTTCTGGTAAAATCTGGGGTTCTGGGGAGGAGGTCATTAGCAATCGGACCATGGCCCTTTAAAAAAATTATAATTCACCAATCAGTAATCTTCAAAATTTACCACTCTACCAACAAACTAAATAGGTACCAAACAGTTTATTATATTGGCAGCCTTATTGATCACCAAAATTACTTGAATCATTACATTTTTTTTCTACTTAAAAGTGTATATCAATATATTTCTTTTAAAATTATGGTCATATGGCTTTGGCAGCCATTTTGATTTTTACATTTTTTGACATTTTTTTGTATACTATTGAACTATTACTATTGAAATATACCATTCTGATGCTATCTGATAGGCAGGGATACAGCTACGCCAGTCGGCGGTGGTCGGCCATGACCGGCACTTCCACCCACCGACCACCAGAGAAGGTCATTTAATTTGGGAGGTTGCCGACCGGCAGTTACATGTAACTTCAGTGAAATGAAAGAAATACCACATAAATTGGCAAATAAACTTAGTTTGTTCGTAAGTGCCATATTAAAGTGTAGTAAATTCTAAGATTTACAACCAGCATTCGGAATAGCCTAGCTATAACCCTGTTGCTAGGAAAGTGATGGACACCTTTCGTACCTAACACCTATTGCTCCTCTATCAACCCTGACTTGTTAGCTTAATTGGTAAGAGTGCCGTGCTAGTAATACGGAGGTTGCTGGTTCGAGTCCGGCCAAGCGCACATGGGTTTTTTCAACACTTGTATGCGCTGACCATCTCCAAGGAAAGATTATAATATCATCTTGTCTCCTGGCGAACTAAGTCATTTCAATTTTACACTATGAACTGTAGCTTTGTGCATAAGAGGCCTAGCTAATTGTTTCATGTTGCAAGTTTTAAATGAAGCTTTTTTTTTTTTTTTTTTTTTAAAGAGTTAAAAAAAAGTGATTTTATCTTTAAAATAACTTCTAAAACCCCCACCCATGGTGCACCCCTTATTACATGAGAAGCTCCATAGTCTGCGTTATGTATTATAATTAAAAGTGAACTATTGTGTAAACAAACAAACATGAGTTTCCTTTTGTATTCATTCTATTTTTAACTTTTCTTTAAATGAATTTAACCATTAAGTTCTGGAAATAGCTGTCCTAGTCTTATAATTCAACAAATGTTGTCTATTGGATGCATCAAAAGAAAACAAATTGGCAAGTAGTACTTCAGAAGTTCAAGGTCATACTGATCAACTATAGTGTGCTTGGTAGTTTTCCATCACCATTGCAATATCAACTAGTATAATTTTTCCATTTAAAACTAACCCAGTCTAATCTTATTAGGTCAACAGAGGTCTTTTTGTATCCATTTTCATAATGGATTTCCTTATTTTGATTTTTTTACATAAAAAATACAAGCACACACATTTAATGAGCAACAACTTACTTTTGCATTAAATATTAGACCCACTTCTAATTTGACGATTGACTGTTTTGTTTTATGAATGTAGATCGTCCAGTTTGTTACAACCAACCTAAATGCCACATACACATAGACAGAAATCCCACAATTATCTTCAAGTTGGAATCAAGTCACCTGCACGAATATTGCCAATGACAGGCCCTATCATTAGACTCGCAACTGTATGCATTCCACCATGTTAATCATCTTTTCTGAGTCTCATGGTGACTCACTCCTCCTGAAATGCTGTGGATGAACACAGAACCAGGTGATCACTGTGTACAGTACTAATGACCAGAAATTATTTCAAACTCTCTCACTGATTTTCTTCAAAATGTAACAAATACAAGTCCTAATTTTTGCTCATTTTTATCATGTTTTATTACATTGTTGTGTTGAATATTCCCTGTGAAGTCCATGTATGTGACTGAAGATAAAACAATATTTTGCAACTATCACTACAACACATTACAAAAATCCAGGGTTTGATGTACATGTTTTAAGCTCGCACATTTTCACAAACTATGAATTTTCTCTTCAAATTTTTTCTCTCATATAGTCTAGGCCATGGGAAGACCAGAGATATATTTTACACATCAAAATAACATAACCCAAAAACAGATAGGGACATTGTATATGAGTATAAAGACATCCCGGTAATTTGTAGGCCACTTTTAAGTTTTCCATAACTTCTATCACCAATGTGTATATTACTTTACTTGAATATTTTTGACTCGCACTCACTTGATATTAAACCAAAAGGTTATAGACCGATCAACAGGGTGGCAAGCTGGGAAACATGTCAACGGCGTGCTTTGTTCTTGTGTTCAACGCATTTTCGTCGTCGCTGAGATTTACATCGCCGTCGACGTTACATGTTCAAATCGTTCTGTTTAACTACCCATAATGAAGCTGATTTTGGTCTTAATCATTTCGGGTGAGGCTTTTGTATTAAAGCCTTACACCATGCAAATATCGATTTTGAACCATCTTGAAGGGCGCACTATTTTTCAAAGTTCCAGTGTCTCTTTATAAAGATGCATTTATCTTTGGGATTTTTAAAATGTTAATTTTTTTTTTCAATTGCTTGAATCTTCATCCTTTAAATATGACTTTGCATTTCCACTTAAGGTCGTGCCACTTATCCTTTACCTACATTTGTAAATATCTGTAAACCAACCGCCAAGTGTACGGACGGGATTGCTTTTTCCCTTAGGTATTGCAGCTCTGGGGGTGGGGCCCGTTTGAATACATGGGTGTCTTTGTATATGTATAGCCAGGAAGATGTAAGGAGAGGAGATCATCGCCAGGAGGCCTTCAAAAGACATATGTGTGCGACGAGGTGAGGTTCCGCTATTGTTTCAAGTTACCCAATTAGGAATTAAGTCACAAGTCCCCGGGAAGCTTATTGATTTTGGTCAGAGGTCGTGCATGCGCCTGCGCACATCATAGGTTTTTCCAATGTAAAACAACAACCACAGCAGCAGCAATGACCGCTCTTCGAATTATGTATTCTCACGTTCCACTGAAAAATATGGGGAAAATCAGAACTCTACTACAGATTACTATGCCGATTTTGTTGATGAAGATTTATCGTAAATTCATGAAGAGATATAGAGACAAAGACTTGGCAGAAGTGCATTTGATAAATAATATCACGTGTACATGCCCCGCGAACGCACGCGGGTAGTATGATCCACATTTGACGGGGACTGTGCCGGGCCACTGTGGGAGAACTGCCACCCGCCGCGCCGGCGGCTGCGTCCGATGAAAGGTGATTTCCATTTCGAAGTATAAACTTCAATCTTTATACCATTACCCATAAATGTCATTTGTATTCGAGGACCCCAAGGCCGCATCATTCCTGGGGTTTGTATTGCATGATTTGGGATAAATGATCTGTTTCATCATCAATCACGCTTTGAAAATGCATGGAGTAAACACCCACAAAAATGAATTCGGCGACATTGTTGCCTTTTCGCTTTATTAAGTTTATAGCGACGAACTCAATGGTGTAAATAGCTGTAAATCTTAATTAACTTGTAGGAACTTTTGTAAATATAGGGCAGAATATGAATTTAGGCCTATGAGACCCCGTACTAAGGAAAAAAAGGCGAACTCGTATTTACGCGATGCCTTAAAATATGTCCCCCCCCGCATCCCGATCACTAGTGCCAACAAAAAACGGCACCAGTCCACCCTAAATTTTGGCCATCACCATAGCTCGCCAAAAATACTTGAAAAGAATGGGTTACCTTTTGGTAAAATACTCAATAAATCTTGAAATTCAATCATGGCAAAAATCCCTGAAAATTCACTAAATTTATAAAATATGATAAGTACTCACTTTTGCAAACACTATTTTTGAAAAAATCAATGTGCCACATTTTAAATAATTTTGGACCCAACGGGTCTGGAAACGGCGAAACATCGAATTTTAGGTATTTCACATTTTTCAAGAAATGTAAACATGGTGGGCAACCCAAAATACAGACTGACCCCCCGACAACCAGAAAATTTGCCCAAATCTAATCAGTTGAGAACTCCCAGTCCGCTTCATTCCACCAAGTTACATCCTTATACGCCTTACAAGAACTCCAGAAAACTTGTACACTGTTTGCCGTAAAAATTTTCATAATTATGCAAATTAGATACTTATTAGCATATTTACACCCAAAATCACCAGCCTTGATAACTCTCACCTACTTCTTTCCAACCAAGTACATCATCGGAGCCCTTCGGAACTCCAGATAATTCATATACAACATTCAAACAAGGAAAACAAATAAAAAAAATTTTCCTTTACCTTTTTTTCCCCTACCGCCTACCGACCCCAGGGGAGGACCCGGGGGATGAATTACATGATGAGTAGGGGCTTATGTCCTCCTACAATATACCAAAGTTTGGCTCTCTAGCTCATCCAGAAATAAAGATATCCCCAAATAGTTTTTCCAGGTTTACATTTTATCACGGACATACGGACATACAGACATAACGGACGGAGCCCATTTTATAGTCCCCTCCCGAACGCGGGGACAATACACCACCCAAGATCACTTCGTGACCAAGACAACTTTTTCTATATATTACAATTTTTATTTTACATGCAGCTGCATAATGCATTGCATATATACAGACCGTCCCAAAAAAACTATCAATCAAGATTAATTTTTTTTGGACCCAAATTTCAGTTCACATCTCAACTGGCGTTTTTTACAGGTTCTTTTTGAAGTAATGAGTGTTCCGCTTTCATGAGATTTTTTAGAGTTGTGTCATTTGGGGGTCTGTTCAGGAGTTATGGCTAATTATCTGCGACAGTTCAAACCCTGTTGGGCCAGTTTCGCTATCCTGAAAATAACAAGTTGACATTGAAAATCACCTTCAAGACCTTCTGTTTATTGAAATTAAAATAAAAAGTAGGTATAAGTGCTTTTCTTGTGATATCACATAATTTATCAACTTTATAATGTCCAATTGCTATAACATACATGTACATTGGAGAATTCCTTCAAAGTCCTTTTTGTCTCAGCTTTACTCCAGGTTTTAGCAGAGATAGAACTCATAAAAAGACCCTTGTTGAAAGTAAACTGGAGCCTTTGAACACAACCATCCTTCCTTTAGTCCTTTGTTGAACAATGCTTTCTTTATCATATTCCTTCCTGGTATCATTGGTGGCAGTGGGAAATAGGGGAAGGGTAAATTGTCCCTCCACATTAGAGCGTTTACACACATTTGTCCCTCAACAACTTGTAGACTGTTACATTAGTTTCAGCAGTCCAAATTCCCCAAATTTCCATGAATATCATGATTATTGTCCCCCTTAAGTTATTCCCTCATTTTAAGCCACCCACACCATAATAATTTCTGGTCTTTCACTGAAAAATAAATGTCTTTGATTAGTCAATGCATGATAATACATTCACTCATGATCTGTACAATTTTCCTTTTGTTTGAAAACGATTTAAATCCCACAATGATGCTACATGCCTTATACTTTAGTTTCTTGAACCTCCAAGTGAAACTGGCCCAAGTGGTTTTTTTTTTTTTTTTTTTAAAATATTTCAACTAACAATATATCCGCTTAGGTTCCATCAATTGGATGGAATAAAAGCGAGGATTAGCTTAGGCTGCTTTGTCTAACAATAAGGTTCAAAATATCTGCAAATGCCCAGTTTATATTTTTTATAATTTTTAGTTTATTGTAATATTTTGATTTGGACAGTCTGTAGGTATGAAATAGGTATTTCAGGTATATAGATATGGGGGGGGTGGGTATAATAATTCCCAACAGTGATAATCCTCATAATCTATAGCTAAATTCACAACCTTATTCCCTGTACCATATGGCCTCAAACAATTTGTGCTCGGAAATAACCACGTAGCCTACATTGCCGAGATGAGCCTAAAAGCTCCTAAACTTAAAAAAAGAAGTGTGAAAAACAAATCCAGGCTCATTTGTGTTAAGCGCATGCATACAAGATACCGAAACATAGGCAAAAATTAATAGTCGAACGAGTGCCAATAATCAAACTCCACTACAAAAATTTTGTCGCTTCCTTGTCGCCGAAAAAAGGTCTCTGATTTGATAAATGCACCATCGCCTTCGATATTCATTGTTTCATTCACAGGAAATATCGGGAACTGAGAAATGGTCGAAAAAAACAGTACCTATCTCCTCGAATTCGTCAAATTATACCTGCCAAAATGGCCCTATGACTTCACTATTTCAAACGTTTCATAACTAAGTCGAAAATTCGGCCGATTTTGATGGGTTTTTTCAATTAATATTCCTCTCTTTTTTGGAGTAATACAAGTCTGGCTTCGAAGACACGTAAATACACTGTAATGCCAAACCCGGAAGTACGGGTAAACGCTTGTTATAAATAACTTCTAGAAACACTGTTGCACATGTACCACGCTCTGTTATTTCCTCTAGTAACGATACCATTGCGATCGATCGAGTGTGGAGGGCGGTCGCACAGATCCCGGGAAGTCCCTTTCAGATTGATTGTTATAGTGCAGTGAAAATACAATAGGTATTAATGGATAAACACACGTGCGTTATCTAGCGAGTCTCGAAGCGATATACCTCCTCTTCCTTACATCTTCTCGTAGGTATAGTTCATAAGTTAGCTGCAAGTACCTCCAATTACAGCAGACTAAATGACGGTTTTGCAAGAACCGATCCCTCAGATGCATCCTTGCATACGCACCTACACGTCTATATACAGACCTACCGGAGCACACACAAATAATCAAAAAAACAAAATCCGCATTTTTGTGTAATGGTGGGTAGATCTGGTAAAAACATAAGATCACCTCTAAGCAAATTGGTGTGGCAATGGTGGCGTAATATTGTTGAATGTCAAATGTGTAATATTTAATGAATAGTGCAGACAATGTTCTATACTAGGAATATCAGAAAATAAATTAATTTGATCTACAAATAAATTAGGCCTTCGGAAGTACCGTGCTCGGATCTGCTATGGGTTTTACGTGTTGGGTGGAAAAAGTTTGTGCGCTATTCACAAGCCTGTATCTCGAATTCTTTATCTTGTATCGGTAGCAAATTACCATGATTTTTAAAAATGTTCATCTTTTTTTGATATAAAATATCTTCAAAACATCTAGATGTCACGTGGGGTTGAAATTTGAACTTATGTCAAGCCAATTTAGCGTGTATTTCAATGGGAGCTTTATTTGGTGTTGTTTGGGGCGCCTACCCACACACATGGCCACTATCTCATCTATAACCATAGCAACTCAATGATGCAGTTTATTAATATCTTTTATTTTAAAGCTAATTTTCGGGCTCATAAGAAATAGCTTTCAACTGATATCAAATTTTGATCACTTTGGTAAAATTAACTTTGGGTCCCTGGGGATGAGGCTATCAGTGATCAGAATTTATGGCCTCTAAGAAGTCCCATGTCTAAAGTTACTCTTTTTGAGAATACCAGCGAAACACTTTATTCTCTAAATCTGTCTTTTCCAGCTTGAGATCATATGGTTTTATCAATTGTTTTGTTTTCGGATTGTATCACCAATATTGTGAAGACTATACGTTAATTTAATATTATGAGCCCTTATTCATTACATTTTGCAAAGGTATGACAAGACAATGGAACATGAAACCATAAATATGTTGACATACCACCATTTTGGGTGCCAACATTAAAAACATGTGGTTGTT
The DNA here is from genome assembly GCA_023653785.1 of Ophioderma brevispina. NCBI lineage: Eukaryota > Metazoa > Echinodermata > Ophiuroidea > Amphilepidida > Ophiodermatidae > Ophioderma > Ophioderma brevispina. Next base: position 21,537 of record JAMKCH010020344.1, read on the forward strand.
GGGACCGCTAGTGTCATCTGCCATTGTATGGTTGTGAATGGGGCCAAAGGTTACATGAGGTCCATGAGGTGATATAGGGTCACCGTAGGTGACATGGGGTCCCCGAGATCACATGGGGTCACTGAGGTCACACGGTCACCGAGGTCACGGATGTCACATGCACCACACCCTGATCCCTCACCTACCACTCCCGACGCACTCCACCTCCCACACCCCAACACCCCAGCCTGTTTCCCCCCTAAACACCCCACCCTTCACTCGTCCCCCCTCCCACACACCCCACCCTTTCTTATCCCCACACACCGCAGCCTTCCCCCTCCATATGAATTCACACACAAGATGCTGGCATTGTCGTTTTTCATGTAGTAACGGGGGGGGGGGGGGGGGGGGGGTAGGACACGATCTGCTCAATTGGGCATTGTGGATTTCCAACGTAATTTAGGGAATTGCTATGTGCTTTACTCTTATGGATCTCGGTCCCAGTGTACATTACAAAATCCTTAGCCCTGAAGCCTACACAATTGTAACACATCTCAGTACAAAAGGTTTGAGTGATTAAATATTGGATAGCCTGACCGTAAGCCATGAAACGGCGATTCTTAGTGCCGCAAGTGGTGCCTTAAGAGAGGGGGGGGGGGGCCAAAAAGACCAAAGAATGGTAGACGGGGTCAAATTTTTTAAATTTGATCCAAAATCATGTTGAAAAGTATCACCATTTATTTGGCCTAACCATAAGGATTCAGAAAGGTATAGTTTGGTAATATTTACAGTACACAGCCTAAAGTTTGCAGAGTTACTAGGCTCAAAAAACGGGAAAACATAAAAAGGGTAATTTCAGTGTACAGGGTCAAATTTTAAAGTGCTCCTTTGGATAAAAAATGTGCAAATTATTGGTGGAGCTCACGGATTAAATAAGGAATATTTTTTGAGTTTACATCTTATCCGCTTGAGGAACTTCCAGATACTGTACACAGCTTTGTTGACGAAAGGGTTAACATTTTGACTGACTGAAGCTCAAAGGGTCAACATGAGGTCACCAAGGTCACATGAGGTCCACCAACATGTATCCCACCCGGCCCCCTCCTTTGGTCCCAGTTACATCACGTAGCCCTTACGGACTCTGCATGCAGTATACTAGTACTAAAGGCTGAATCAGATATTTGCGTTCATGAGGGTGGTACTATACTCGATTTCTAAGGGACAATCCCTGACAGAAAAGGCAACTGCTGCCTTGCAGAGTGTCACACCGTGAAAGACAAAGGCTAAGGGACCTTCCCCAACAAAAAGGGTGCTGGAGACCGCTGGCGAAAACCCCAGCTACTATTTAGCAAATTGTAGCTGGGATCAGCTAATAACACCTAATGGAAACAACCAGCTGCCTTTTCAACATCATTCATCATTCCTCTAACCAAAGAAAGGCGCCTCCAACACCCCAAAACTACAGAGGAATTACACTGTCACCACTGGCCTCTAAGATCTACAACCCAATGCTGCCTGCTCAACAGATCACTCCTCACATAGATCCCATTCTCAGACGGAACCAGAACGGTTTTTTCCAAAGGCAGATCACACTACCACAGATCTTGGCCCTCGAAGGATCATAGCAAGAGTTTGAGAATTTCCAAGAGAAAAGCTTCAATTGTGTTCGTAGAATTTTCCAAGGCTTTTTGACAGTGGGTAAAGGGGATGTAATGCTGCATATTCTCGCCAACTACGGTGTCCCAGATGAGACTGTCCAAGAGCAATGCATCATGTATGATAACCCATATAGCTTTTGTCAGACCATGGAATGGGCCCACAAGGAGTTCCTAACAACTACTTACTGGAATCCTCCAAGAGATACTCTTGCTCCTATCTCTTTGTATTCGTGGTTGATACATCCTCAGACAGAGATTGACATCATGAATGACAAAGGACTTACATCAAACCCCAAGCGTTCCAGACGTCACATGGTCAGCATCTCACAGACCTGACTAACTCAGATGATCTAGTCTAACAGCTGATCTGATACGTGGTGCACAAGACTCTACATTCACTTAGAATGCTGCCCGACAAAGTCGGCCTACATTAAATGCCAGAAGACTGAATATATTATGACTGTCAATCGGCGGCCCTTGTTATTGCCAAAAGGGCGTAACTCTAGTTACAACCTTTTGCCTTTTAAATGGTTTTCCTTAAACAAAACAATGCATTAGGGGATTATACTTTGTAACAATATTTTTAAGCATTACTTAGGCTCAACCTTTAAAAAGAAAAATGTAATCCCATAATGCGTTGGTTTGCAGGGTGGCCCTTTCAAGGCACAAGGGCTAACTCAGTACCCCTTTTGCATAAACGGGGCGCAATGGAGGAAGACGATCATCAACCTACTTCACAGCAGATGGTAGCCAACTCCAAAGAGGTCAAGGACTTCAAGTATCGAGGGTCCTATGTTGCCGACACAGCAAGAAAGACTTCTGTCACACAAAGGACCAAGCTTGGAATGCCTGCAATAACTAACACCACTTATGGCAATCTGGTATCTCCAATCAACCAAGGCTGAAATTCTTTGTATCCTTTTGTAGAGAGTAACCTGTTATATGGATCTGGACCTGGACCATGAAGAAAGAAGCTACAACAGGAAGACTGATGGCACCTCACCAAGCTTCTTATGCTAGTACAAAACATATCCTGCGTGAGACAAAACCAAAGCACAGATATATGGAGATATCCCTCCCAATTTCTCTTCTGTTGCCCAACGCCGTTCACGATTTGGCCCGGTCCACTGTCACCGTGCGATTGACCAAGTAGTCTCAGACCATCACATTTTGGAAGTTACCAGCCAAAACAGGGGTCGTCGCCCCTTTACTGACATTGAATGTGATTTCTCGAGACATCCAGCAGGATCCATCTTACATCCCCAACCAAATGACAAACAAGGGACATTTTGGCGCTACATGGTGAACACATCTCAGCTGCGGCCGTAATAGATAGACCTCAATTTTCAAACAAATCTTGTTTTTCGTATTCAAATGCTGTCCATCTACTACTCACTTTCTGTATTTCTAGTACAAATATTAACTGCATTTATAGTAAGAAGAAAATCTTCATTAGCAATGTTTTGTTGTTTATTATTTATTAAAATCCCAATTAAAGAAGTACTTGTTCATTTACCAAAGCAATTTTTTAAACGCCTATAAATTATAATCGGGCGTACCCGATGCCACAAAAAAGCACAAATGACTACGGACCGGGGAATTGAACAGCAAATTGTACGTATAATTGGTAAAACGGGCCATAGAAGCGCTGAACATGACTGATAACATAACCACACACAAACGGCATGGCTGCAACCGACTTGCTGGCTTTATGGACCCGGGCTGGTGGGATTTACCCTTATAAATGGTCAGTGTTTGTGCTATACTTTAATTCATTTCAAGAATTATTTCTGCACATCATTTCATGGCAAGATCTTGTTAATAAATGATTTGGGGGGGGGGGGGGTTTGAAAAGCTGGGAATCCGTAATATCTAGCAACCCTTTCGGACTGATCATGAGAAAAAACATGAGTTATATGCACGGTAAGACCGGGTAATACCAAAGTCATGCGAGATACGTGATGACCCCACGGTGTATTGTGCAGAGCAAACGGGCGTAATCATGCTGGGCAACGGTAACACGTTTTGCTGCCGAACACAATGTGTCGGGTTTTTGAGGGGGGGTGAGGATAGAAAAATGTCAGCTTTTTGATAGGTAGGCTAATCGCACTTGCTGAGACCAATCCACGATTGCTCACTTAACACAAGTCATACAAAGTTTTAATCTCGCAAAAATAACAATGAATATGTACTTATTTAGATTAAATACCGATGGAATTAATTTGTCTCTCAATAAAAATTACGTTGGGATTTCTTTTTCAACAACTGTTCAAAATGCTTGGCACTTACGCTGTGTGTGTATCATAGCCAACACGGGACACGAGGCTGCGTGTCAACGGTCACGTGATCCCAAGGGAAATCCTGGGAAATCCCAATGAGTGTAAACATGATATAGACTCCCGGGTGTAAACAGCGATGAGCTCATGAATATTTAATTAGCACTATCTCTATGCCTAACGTTTTATCGTGGGTATCTTTACATGGATCAAAACTTTGGATATTTTGAGGGCTTCTAATCATGAAATTATGTCATAAAAGTGATTATATAACCTGATATAAATAATATACACAACACAAGCATTTTTGGCTCGGCAGAGGCAGACTTTATTAGGAACACAGTGAGTAAGTTGCATGGTGCAGGCAGAGAAGGGCCAAGGCCGGTGTTGTAGGTAGTAGATCTTTACAGACGCATCATACAGGCACATTCATAACACAACAACATCACTCGGGCGCAAGGACACAATAGCCCGCAAATCCAACCACGCTCCCACGCAACTCAGGTACAATATCGATAACAAACACCGCCCTCACGAATCTTCATAATGACGAAGTACCGGACACACTTGCGAATTTTATACACTGAAAATCAGATTCCCGCAACAAAACGCCTTTCAAAATGACATTTACACACCACCATTTTCAAAATCCATTTCCATGAGTTTCTCCCATAAGATCACAGCTTGCACAACTGCAATTTTCAGAGCAATCAAGCAAGCCATAAAAAACTAGTAGGGCGTTAAACAGCGGCAAAAGCGGCAAATTCTTCCACGCAATGGCAAAGGCTATATTAATTACATTAGTAGGCCAAAAAGATACATGGCAAAATATTGACTTTTTTGGGATATGCTGACCTTTTTTGACATTTCCCCACCCCTGTCAGACCCAGGGGAAGACCCTGGGGGAATGGATTACATGGTTAGTACCCTCCTACAATATACATGTACCTAAGTTTGGCTACTCTAGCTCATCTAGAAAAAAATGATATAGCAAAATGGTAACCTTTTGGGGGGAAATGTTGACCTTTTTTGACATTTCCTCACCCCTGTCAGACTCAGGGCCTGGGGAATGAATTACATGGTTATAGGGGCTAGTCCCCTCCTACAATATACCTAAGTGGAAAAAAAGTCATGTAGCAAAATGTTGACCTTTTTTGTATCCAGACACACATACACACGACCACACATTGCCATTTCATCATAAGCCAGATTTTGCTGTGCAATCCGTCAAAAAAAAGATGTTCCTCATAACTCACCCTGTCAAATTCCCTCACAAGGGAAATAGGCTGAGAAAATCTCTGAATTCAACCACTAATGCCACATCTTTTTCTAGCTTATCTCAGGGGAGTGAAGGAATTAGGGAAGATGGAAGAAGAAAAGTCAGAAATTTGGGTCAGTTCGAACCAGGTACCCTTCGGCCCCCCAGTCCCATGACCGTCGATACCACGCTACACGGTTGTCGATGGCCCGGTCAGCGATTTCGGGCCCATGGTCTTCGTTTCATGACGTCATCGTGCTACGTCCGGGACTTGGTGCATTTTTTCTCACTGCGTGGGATTTTGTGAGAGTGTGCATGGATAATTTTTTAACGAGACACTGGTATATTTGAAAGACGCACCCTTCTAGATTTTCCAAAATTGAGATTTTTTTTGTATGGTTGTAAGCAGAGGGCGTTTTGAATCATCAAGAATTGCATAGCAATTTTGCCTATACTGTACTGTCACTAACATATTTCAGTACTTAGGGATAAAAGTGTTTCAAATTCACAACTTTAAGAACCCAACCATTTCATACCATTCTAAAAAGTCCCTAGGACTAAGCTTTGTTCTTTGTGCTAAATGAGTGTTAAAGTCAGGTTTTAATGTTTAGAATAGGATTTATGGGATCACATGACCCTATTGAGATGAAATTCCCAAACTGTTGCATTGTGGGCTTGACTCAAAACACCCTCTGGTTGGTAAAGCTTGTACAGTCAAAGCTGGTTAATCGGGATCCTGATAAAGGGAATTTTCTGATAATTGACATGCTAATCGGGAAACTTTTTCTGTGTGTGTAAATTCACCTTTTTTATTTGACACTCCATCTGATATCGGGACATTTTTGACCTGGTAATTACATAAATTTGATATAAATAGCTGCAAGTGGGAAAAAAATTATTTTGACTGAAAATAATTACGCTTTAAAATTATTTATTTTAAGAACTTGTGGTTTTTTAATTTGTGCAAATACATTTTTACCCTCTCATTGGCATACATTTCATAAAATCTACATAACAAACAAATGTTTAATTTTGTGTGTGCAGTTTCACATTTAATAGCTATGTCCCAATACTCTGGCTTCCTGTGTGTCTATGTGGAGTACTTCTCTTAATCGGGATTCTGGTTATCGGGACATTTTCTCTACTCCCGAGGTGTCCCGATTAAGCCGAGTCAATTGTATATATATTAGCCCTCACATGAAATTCCCAAATCAGTGTCTTAGGGCTAAACAGAACGATTTATATTAAGGGGCAACAGAGATTTTGAGGCACCCAAATATTGTGTCATAATATTATTTCATATAGGGCCATGCCGTTTTGAACTGGCCCCCTAACATTAAGGAGCCAGAACATCGTGCCAAATCTCGGTTTGTATTACTGTTTTAAGGCATCGTAAACATACACCTACCTACCAAATTACCATCATTGAAGCTCTTGATGATGCTGTAAAATTAGATATAATCTTTCTATGTAGCATTTAGCATTCAGTCATTATGTTATATTAAAAGGAAAATGGTATCAGGGAGCCGAGGACCGATATGGAACCGATATGTAAAACTGTTCTATACATCATGTAATGATCGGAAATGCTGGAACTTTCATGAATTACTTCTTTCCCCTTATTTTTTGCATTATTAATTTTATTGAGACATATATTATTGTACATGATAAACAAAAGTTTTATTATTCACATTCGTTCTTTTCATTGTCTGGGGCTCCGAGTCCGCGAGGATGAGCAAATATGGTTAAGAATTCGTAGATCTTCCGCAAATAGCATTTCTTTTTTTTGGGGGTGGTAAAAAAAATAAAAAAAATAAAAAAAATAAAAAAAATAAACATAATTAACAAACATGTGTAGGCCTTTTGGAGTAATTTTCTCTCTTTATGTTCTTCAGTTGGCATAATCGCATTGACTGAAAATACAATGTGCTGGAATATGGACACACATACAATGCAGGTAACCGGTTTTTAAAAATCTATTATAACACTTCCACAGAGCTATTGTACCAAAAAAAGTGTTTTGTATGTAGTGTTGACTTGGCAGAAGGCGCAAATCAGCTACATCTACATGTTTGAAATCATGGATGAGTGCACAAATATGTGTTTCCTTTCGTCATGTATAGAATTCCTGAGTCTCATCCTATTTAAATCTTTACAAGGGGTGGGGGTTAATTAGCAGGTGAATTTAGTTGTGGTAGTGTTTAAATATGAATACTTCTGGGTTTTTTCTAGTATTAAGACCAGCATAACTACAATTTTTGTTCATGGATTTATTTTTTAAACTCTTAGATGGGAATTTCATCATGGTCTGGCGAATTATTGCACATCTGAAAAAACCATAAGATGGGTAATAGGGAAAGTATCTGTATTTAAAAAGCTCCAGTCTGAGCAGTTCAAAATAGTATCTTTTTGGACACGGGGTATTATAGTAAAAAAAAATGGGTGAAGTTAATTTTCCCAAAAAATGGAAATTTTTTTCTGCTTGACTGGCCTTTTAAAACTTTATTACACTTCACCCTACTTTTAAAAAGGTAGCATTTTTGGAATCCTTGTGAAATTTCCTTCAAAAAGTATACTTTTGTATACAGGGTGAACAGAAAAAGTTTTCACTTTACCTGTTTCTATGACGAAAATGACGCGATTTTACGAGGTCCATTTTTGGCATATTGTTCAGACCGAAAATCGCCCATCTCACACCATGGCCATAGATTAAACACTCAATAAGATTCCTTAACGTATTTGCTACCGAAATATCTAGGGCATGTCAAACCCTGGTGCTTTTTTGTTTTTAGCACGAATTTCTGATCTTTTGGCACCATTTTAAACATCCAAACTGTGTTCTATAGTTCCCCTAACACAGTATCCCACTGCAGACAATCCTGACCTGTATTTTTGCCAATTTACAAACAGCTATTTGATTTGACCATTTAAAGTCACAAAAACTTCTTGGTCTAAAATGGCGGCACTTTAAGCACATTTCGCCCGTCATGCGCAAGACGCACCATCGCGTTTGCGGCGGTGAATTTTTTGCTGCGTAATGAAAGGTGCGCGTGTTAAATGTACTTTTGCGCGAACGCATCTTGGAAAAACGAAAAATAATATTTGAAAATGTAAAATTAGATATAATCTTTCTATGTAGCATTTAGCATTCAGTCATTATGTTATATTAAAAGGAAAATGGTATCAGGGAGCCGAGGACCGATATGGAACCGATATGTAAAACTGTTCTATACATCATGTAATGATCGGAAATGCTGGAACTTTCATGAATTACTTCTTTCCCCTTATTTTTTGCATTATTAATTTTATTGAGACATATATTATTGTACATGATAAACAAAAGTTTTATTATTCACATTCGTTCTTTTCATTGTCTGGGGCTCCGAGTCCGCGAGGATGAGCAAATATGGTTAAGAATTCGTAGATCTTCCGCAAATAGCATTTCTTTTTTTTGGGGGTGGTAAAAAAAATAAAAAAAATAAAAAAAATAAAAAAAATAAACATAATTAACAAACATGTGTAGGCCTTTTGGAGTAATTTTCTCTCTTTATGTTCTTCAGTTGGCATAATCGCATTGACTGAAAATACAATGTGCTGGAATATGGACACACATACAATGCAGGTAACCGGTTTTTAAAAATCTATTATAACACTTCCACAGAGCTATTGTACCAAAAAAAGTGTTTTGTATGTAGTGTTGACTTGGCAGAAGGCGCAAATCAGCTACATCTACATGTTTGAAATCATGGATGAGTGCACAAATATGTGTTTCCTTTCGTCATGTATAGAATTCCTGAGTCTCATCCTATTTAAATCTTTACAAGGGGTGGGGGTTAATTAGCAGGTGAATTTAGTTGTGGTAGTGTTTAAATATGAATACTTCTGGGTTTTTTCTAGTATTAAGACCAGCATAACTACATTTTGTTCATGGGTAAATATATTTTTAAACTCTTAATGGAATTTCATCAGGTCGCAAAATTATTGCACATCTCGAAAACCATAAGATGGGTATAGGTGAGGTCTAATGTATTTAAAAGCTCTCAGTCTGAGCAGTTCAAAAATAGTATCTTTTTGGACAAGGGGTATCTATATAAAAAAAACAAATAGGTGAAGTAATTTTCCCACAAAATGGAATTTTTTCTGCTTGGACGGTTAACTCTATTACACTTCACCCTACTTTAAAAAGGTAGCATTTTTGGATCCTTGTGAAATTTCCTTTCAGAATGTATACTTTTGATATTACTAGGTTTAACAGAAATGTTTAATTACTTTTCTATGAAAAATGACGCAAAAAAAAAAAAAAAAAAAAAAAAATATAAAAAAAAAAGAACATTTATTTTTGTTAAAACAAAAATTTAACACACCAAAGAACAACACACATACACAGAACCACACGAGCGGCCCCCTGGTCGACCCAGTTTTGTTCGAGCCCACGGCCTCATGTGACGGCGCCCTTTCTTCCACCTCCTTTTTCCACCACCCCCCAAAATTCCCTTCCCCCTTTCACCCCAACCGCCTCCCTCCCTCCTCACCCATGATTTAAGAGACGCATTTTTGGCATATTTGTGCACCGAGAAATCGCCCCATCTCAAAACGCATGGCCATAGATTAGACCACTCAATAGATCCTTACCTTGTATTTGGCCTACAGAAATATCTTAGGGCAGTGGTCAACCCTGGTGGCTTTTGTTTTACACGAATTTCTGATTTTTGGAACCATTTTTAAACATCAACTGTGTGTCTATAGTTACCAACAAAGGTTACCACTACAGACAATCCTGCGCTGTTATTTTTTGCCAATTTAAAACGCTATTGACCATTTAAAGTCACAAAAACTCTTGGTCTGAATGCGGGAATTTAAGCACATTTCGCGCGTCATGCGCAAGACTCACCCTCGCTTTGCGTGGTGAATTTTTTGCTGCGTAATGAGCGTGCTGCGTGTTTTAATGTACTTTTGCGCGAACGCGTCTTGGAAAAACGAAAATAATATTTGGAAAATGTAAAAAATTGCTAATTTTAGACCAGATTAAATTTCAATTTCTGCTCAATTTCTGGAGTTTGAAGACAAATATGTTTGATTCAATAGTGGCATAAAATGTATTTTCATCACTTGCACAACATCCTCATTTTGAAGTTCAAAAACAAGTTATTTGAGAAAGAGACAGCTTGCAATGGCGTGAAGTCACTTTTTTTACGAAAACACGGATTTTCTCAATGTCAAATTTTCGGCAAATTTGGCAAAATTCAGACGAGATAACTCCCAAAATACCATAGTAAAGTAGGTTTAACTTTCGCTATGATATCAATCGTTCTTCTTCTAGGGACGGTTTCTCATTTTTCATTTTTCTATCTAACTAAAGATATTCTCCAGTTATTATTTTTTTTTTATATAAATTTTTAATGTTAATGGTTCAGATGTTATAAATAACTCACACTTTTTTGACATTTTTCCTTATATTCGAAAATAAGCTGCCTATTTTAAAAAATTAAAAATTATATCTTTTTTTAAAAACAAATTTGTCTTGTTTCTAAAAATAACATACAAAATCATGAAACTCAATTGTTTTTGTTATGCTGTCTGAAATTTTGGGGCAATGTGTTTTTTTTAGTATTTTTCGACAAAATACGGAAAGTTTGACATTACTGCTGCCATATCGAGGGAGGGTTCATCGTCTCAATTTTCTTCTAGAAATGTATACGTTACATACAATAATTAAATATTTGCAAAGTTGTACCAACCAAAATATCATACTCGTAACCAAGGTTCACACGCCCTTAAGAAGAACAGGGTGATTTTGATTTGCTTATATTCATATCCTTGGCTTCCAGAAGTGGAATCAGGTTGGAGCATCAACACTGATGAGGGAGACTGGTCCATGCTGGTGTGAAGGCGAAGTGTCATAAGGCGTTCTGATCCACTTACCAGGCTCCATGAACTCCAGTAGGATTTACTAATGCACACCAACGCCAAATTCAGAGGTTCTTCTGCCTATTTCCCTTGCCCAAAAGAATGTGTAGTCCTTTCCTTGGGGTGTGGGGGGGTTACCCGAATCTGCTAGACGAGTTTCTTGTAAGGTGGCTATGTCGACGTGAAGTCTTAGAGCTCATTATAAATGATTGCTGTCCTGGCCGAATATCATTGGATGTCTTTGAGATTGTCACTTAAACCGGGTGTCATGGTACGCACATTCCAACTCCCAGCTTGAGGGGATTGTGCTTCTGGGTTTTTCTTATCTGTGATTGCCAGGTGCAGTAGTTTGCAGTCAGCTTTTCATGAATTCTCACACTATCCCCATGCACCCTATGTAGGAAGACTACTGTGGCGGGACAGCACCCCATTGGCTGAGGGCTGCCAGCTTAAGGCGGGCGGTAGCTGGCCAGTGAGATGCGATGATCCTCACACCGTCGGAAGTAGCCCCTGGCGCTATGCTCTACGCCAATCACGCAAATGCTTAAAACCGGTCACTGCTACTTCACGTGTTGGTTCTACCTAGAAGCGAAGTTGGAGTGTCCCTCTCCAGGGCACGATGCCAGGGCAATTGCTATGGAGATCCATATGTTGCCCATACACATGAATCCCTCTCCACGCTGAAGACAAATCAAAGGAACGTCGAGAAACGAGACATTTTGGTGCCAGCATCGTCGCAGAGATTGCCGACGGTCTTGCTGAGTAGAGCAGTCAGTCGCTTACGGGACTCCAACTCCGGATTTATCCTCATGGTTTGTCTCCCCAACCTTTCCTGCAATCAGGTGATTCTACAAGGCAGCAGATACAATAAGTCTGACACACTGGTCCGTTGAACCTGTGGGTTTCTTCCGCCCTTAAGGCTGGTTTTTTAGCAGCCTATAGGTTTATTTAATGGCCTAATGACGAGCCTAAACTATAAGGATATAAAGGAAGTGTATCAGCATTGTTGGTCCAGTTGCCAAACAAACCGGAGTATGGCGATAACACCTGTCCACCACCAACCACCGACCATTTGTGAGTATGTCCACGCAGGTCAATGTATTGTTGGTATCAGGGACTCTTAACATTCCAGGGCACAGGTGCCTTTGACCCTACCTAACTTATGTTAATCCACTAAACCTAGACAACTGGACTGCTGAGAAGAATAAGAACTAGAAAGGATGAAAAAGAGCTATGGGAGGTTAGTAGTTCGTCGGTCAAAATCCTCACTCTGGAATAGAAACAATACTCAGCCCCCCTACCAAGGCTGAATTCTATGACAACCTTGAAAACCGAATCAATGGTATCCCAATGATGAACACCTCCTTCTCCTGGGTGACTTCAATGCGAGAGTGGGTTTTGACCACGAGTCCGGCCTCCTGATCGCTCTTGGAGCTCCTTTGGGTGTCGTACGACCATGACATGGACAACGTCTTCTTGAACTGTGGCCTACTATATAAACACCTGTGTGTGACCAACACCCTTTTCAAGACCAAACCTCAGCACAAATTATCCTGGCGTCACCCACGTTCCAAGCACTGGCATCAACTTGACCTGATCATCACAAGTCGATCTTTCATCAATGCCAGCACCTCACTAGGTCTTACCATCAGTGCAGACTGTGATCAGATCAGGCCTTTGTCTGCTGTAAGATTCGAGTGCAACCAAAGAGATGCAACGCTCTAAACAAGCTGGTAAAACACGCATCAATACCATCACGATGCCTGCAAACATACAGAGTTGAGCATTGCTTTTTCCATCAATGCAGCCATGGGCTTGCTGGTCCATCAGGTGATACTGCAACAGAAAAAATGGCTCATCTTCGTGATACAATTCAGTCAACATTCGTATTTTGAAGAAACATCCAGCAGAAAAACGATGGTTCGGAGGCCAAGTCCGGCTTACTAACTCCAGTCCTTGAAGCCAAAAGAGCAGCGTTCAGGGAGTATAAGAGTTCACCTTCCACACCCAACCTGAGAGTTGCTTCAAGCAACTGAAGTGAAGTTCAGCGAAGGGCAAGGCAGTGTGCCAATGAATCCTGGCTGGAGCTGAGGCGAAGAATACAACCGCTTCTGCAAACGGCAACTCCGAGGCATTTATGATGGAATAAAGAAGGCTCGGGCCATCTCAGTGCAAAAACAGCGCCCCTCAGTCATACAGTTGGAAGTCAGCACAGACATAATTAACGCAGATGGATCGCAGGGTGGAACACTTTTCTGGCTCTACTCTACAGAAAAGGAGGTCACAACCTCAGCCCTTGACAGGATCAAGAGCTTCCTACAATGGCTGCCTAGATGCTGTACCTACCTTGGATACTTGACAAGGCCATTGACCGTCTATCATCCGAAAAAGCCCCGGGAATGATGGAATACCACCAATTTATCAAATGCTTGCAGAAAGCTCTCTGCTTTCACCCGACTACATGTATTTCTCTGTCAATGCTGGGAGGAAGGAGCTGTACCACATGACATGCGCGACTCAAAGGTCATCACCCTCTACAAGAACAAGGTGAAAGAAGTGATTGCACAATTACAGGGTATTTCCCTCCTTAGTATGGTCGGCAAAGTTTATTGCCCGTGTTGCCATTGATGCGTCTTCAAGTCCTTCAAGGGTGTATCCTGAGTCTCATTGCGGATTTCGTGCTGGCGGATCTGCGGTCGATATTGACTTCTACCGACTCCAACACAGGAAAGTGGGAAGATGAAAAAGAAGCCACTCTACATTGCTTTCATAGCCCTGACCAAAGCCTTTGACCTGTTTAGCAGGAATGGACTGTTCCAAATCCTCCAGAAAATTTGGCTGTCCACCAAGGCCTCTGAGCATCATCAGATCTTTCCACACTGACTTAAGCAACGTACAGTTTGATGGCAGCCCTATCAGAGCCGTTTGGACATTCGCGTGGTGTTAAGCCAGGATGTGTTTTTGGCCCCACGCTCTTTGGATATGCTTTTCAGTACTTCTGAATCTAGCAGTCGGGTACAGCCACAGAAGGCATCTACATGCAAACCAGGTCTGATGGTCGGGTCTTCAATCCTGCACGCCTTAGAGCTAGACACAGTTCGTCGATTAGTGATTTGTGACATGTTGTTTGCTGAGAGTTCTTCCATTACTTTCACATTCCGCAGGAACTTCAGGTGCTCATAGATCGCTTCTCACAGGCTTGTAAGGAATTCGGACTTGTCATCAGTTTTGAAGAATACGTATGTCCGTGCTTCAAGAACCACTTGTCATCACAATCGACAATTACACCCTTGAGGTTGTTCAGTAATTCACCTACCTAGGGTCCACCATCATTGACAGCCTGTCTCTCGATCAGAATCGCAACGCATCGGTAAAGCTGCAGCTAATCTTGCCCGGCTTACAACGCTTGTGTGGGAAAATCCGAAGTTGTCCATTAAGACAAAGGCAGCAGTTTACAACGCATCATCAGCACATTACAGTATGGCATTGAGACTGGACTTACATACTCTAGGACCATAAAACAAAAGAAATAAGAAGAAACTCCAACATCTCCATCTGCGCTGTATTAGAAGCATTCTGGGTGTCACTTGGAAGGACATGTGCCAAATCGAGCTCCTACTCGAATGGAACTCCCCACCATCTATACATCTCTTAGACAACGCAGACTCAGATGGCTGGGCCCTGTCCGTCGAATGGAGTATAGCCATCTACCGAAAGATATCATGTATGCTGAGCTTAGATCTGGCAAGAGGAACCTGGTCGACCCATGCTTCCGTACAAGACATTCTTTAAGTGTGGTATGTGGTACCCTGACCATCGGACATTGGGGTGCTGGGAGAAACCACTTGCTGACAATCGGCACTTTTGCGGAGAACAGTGAAGCCAACACCTTTACTCTGGATAACAACAGATCCTCAGCCAGTTTGAGAAGCCGAGCTACAGAAAGCTGCACAGATCCTTGAATAGTCCAAGCTGGACATCCTATATATGTCCACCTGTGGCAGAGACTGGCCACTCTAGGATTGTCCTCTTCAGCCACAGACGTCGCTGTCACCTAACCTGTGACTCAGTGGGCTCTTATCCAAGTCCGCTTGCGACTACGGAGGCCATGATCAGAGATGCCAGTGAATGTTACCCAAAAAATCTGAAAAAGCGCGTAAATTTGGGAAAAATTACCCAAAACAGGCTGAAAATAAATAAAACTGCGTAAATTTGGAGTAAAAAAAAATCTGAATTTCAGATAATAATCTGAAAATTGGCATCTTCTGCACTGATGAATGGATGAATGATATTTCAATAGAAAACATAGGTTGAATTTTGTATTTGCTCCTATACAAATTAGAAATTTCACAATTTTTGTACCAAAGAACACTCTTAGCTTACTCCTTTCAGATAGGATATTTTTATGGAAGCTTTTACACCAGGCAAAAATCAGTACTTGATTTTTTGGGACACCTGATATGGAAATTCCTCATTTCACCTTTAATGACTCCATCAACATTAATTACCCCGACACGAAATGGAATTTTAACACAAGAAAACACTCCAGTGTTGATCCCATGGCATGCACCGTGTTGACCGGTCTGTGACATTTGAGTTTTAATATCAAAGGGTACAAAGTCCATGATATTCATGTAATAGACACCATTTGGTTGATTAAACTTAAAGTTATGGCAAATTTAAATGTTAGCCTACAAATTACCTGAATGTCTTTATCCTAATATCAATGTCCTTATCTGTTTTGGGGTATGTTATTTGTATGTAAAATACATATCTATTCTTTCAATGCCCTAGACTATCATTAGCGAGCAATTGAAGAAATTTCATATTTTTCTGAAAATGTGCCAGTAACGTTTTAAAATGTTTACAAATATTTTAATATACTAAAATATAATCAATGTAAAAACACTAAAGGGTAGAGCTGGGAGTTTAATTATCTATCCGTGCACATTAAGACTTTCGTTCATGTATCCGTGTACATCATGATGACAAACACTGACAACTGCCAAATTTTGCACCTCCAAGGAGTCAGGTCAGATTTCCTTTGAGGGCCTGCTACTGGTATCCTCAGGGCTGGTAACCAGTACTACCTGTCCCAGGGCCGAGTCGGCGGCTAAACCAACACCCCCATCGGGTTGCTAAGGAAATCTGGTGAGGAGGGTAGCTGGTTACCCTGGTAGAATGAAAAAGAAGATCTACCTATAAGGACATCAGCTCTGGAGAGCTAATGGTGGCCATCTAGCACATGCTGCCTTGCATGATGGGCATGGTTGCCCAAAGGTTAGGCTTAGAATCAAGGTTATTAATAAATGTAAAAAGGAATAACAGATTTGTTACGTTGACAAAACAGCATTGGATTGAAAGTAAAAAATCACTGGTTTTTGGTCACAAACGTGACCGAAGAATGGCCCATATTTCAGCCAGAGCTGCTAAAAAATGCACGTGTGAAATAAATGATTAGGACAAATCTTAATTTCTTTTGGTAGTTAAAATAAATTTCCATTAAAATTATTGTTGTAGACCTTCAAGCACATGTCTATGGTCTTGACTACGACGTTATCTTAATCACTGAAACCTGGCTCAATTCCAATATCCCAGATAGCTTATTTTCCCTGCTGGTTATACTGTTTCATCGTAGCGATCGAGGAAGCCGAGGAGGTGGAAGTTATGATAGCTGTCACACAAATCTCAACTTCTTATCGCCGTAAACAGCTTGAGTTGACCCCGAATCCGTGGTCATTGAATCACCCTCAACCAGGGAAAAGTTTGGCTCTGCAGTAGTGTATCGTCCACATGATGCTGATATGAAGATCATGGAGACATTTGACTCTTTCCTAGACTGGTTTACATTCCATATTCATATAAAAGATAAAATCATAGTTGGTGACTTTAAATTTACCTCGCATAATGGACTCTCAATCAATATAAACCGGACAGTAGGCCACTTGAAAGAGATTTTGCGACATTGTTAATACTATCTTTCTCCAACAATTGTAATTTTCCCACTAGATTTACTAAAGAAGGTGTTGGTAGTATTCTTGATCTCGTGTTGTTGTGGAACCTGTCTTGTAAAAAAATCTTAGAGTAGATCTTACAACATGTGTTCCGATCACACATCATCAATTTTCACATTCCTATCTCTTGTAATTATGCTGAACTACCTAATGGGCCAGCGTACAATTTACAATTTTAAATGTGCCAATTGGGCCGGACTTTCGAACTCTCTCAATACACCCTCTTGGGCACAGATTGTAAACAATGAACATTGATATTTTAATGGGACAATGGTGCTCTCAGCTTTTTTGATATTGTTGATAATATGTTCCCAAAATTCCGTGCAAGAACGGAGCTCTGGTTTCTCCGTGGATGACTCCTGATATCATTAAACTTGTGAAGAAAAAGAAGTGCTTGGATTAAATTCAAGAAAACTGGCATGTTGTTTTCAGAGATAGGTTCGTTCTCTGCGTAAGCGTCTAAGTCACTTATTACACAAGAGGCTTATGTCTTGACCGATGTCAGAACTTCCTTGAAAGATAATCCTAAGCACTTCTGGTCCTTTCACAAGATTAAGAAACCCTGGAAAATTCCCCCGTCAGTAGTAAATAATGATTCTACTATGATCCAGTAAAGCAGCACATCTCTTCAACAAATTTTTTCACAGTGTGTTCAGAGATAAAGCTTCATATAAGATTGATTCTCATTCTCAGTTATGACAATATAAATTAACTTATGGTCTCTCACTTTACCTCTTCCGATGTTTATGATGTGCTGAGTACTGTGGACCCAGGCAAGGCAAGTGGACCGGATGGTATTCCTGGTAATTACTCCGTGAGTGTGCGCTAGAGATCTCACCTCTCTCACATCAGTAATTTTCAATCTTCTCTTCTTCCAGGCAAAGTTCAATCTGCCCTGGAATCGTGCGAATGTCAACCCTGGTTCAAAAAGGTGACAATGGCTGCGTTGAAAATTACCGTCCAATTTTCTGCTGCTTATCCTGGGCTCCACAAGTACTTGATCGTTGCATCCACAAACAGTCTCAAAACAACCATTTTTGGAACACTATCACTCTCCGAGTGGCCAGCATGGTTTTATGCCCATTCGTTCTTGCATTACACAATTATTCGATTTTACTCATAACTTTAGGGTTTCTAACTATGACAGGGGGTGTGGGGGGGGACACTGATGTGGTAACCTGACTTCTCAAAGGCATTTGATTCCGTCAATCATTCTATGCTTATTGAGAAGCTCACGTGTGCCGGGCTCGTGGCACACTCCTTTTGGGCCCTGGTTCCCATGATTATCTTGAGGGTGACTGCAGAGGGTGTCCTCAATGGTGCTTAATTCTGAGTGGCTGCCAGTCGCCTCAGGCGTCCCCAGGGTTCCATATTGGGCCCTTTACTTCTTTGTGGTTTTTATGTAATATATGCCTCCTGTGTTTCATCTGGCAGCAGAAAATTGGTCTTATTTGCTGATGATGCAAAATGTTCCAGACCCATTCCACCATTTGTGACCACTGCTCTGCAGAAGACCTTAATGTCTCTTTTTTAATGGAGTGTTAAATGGGCATTGGATTTTTAATGCCAAAAATTGTGTGTATTTACATGTCAAAACCCGGAAACATCATCATGTTGCCCCCTTTTAACTACAAGCTTGGTGATCACATTTTGCCAATCTGTTGACAATCAGCATATCTGTATCTTAGTTACTAGTAATATGAATTGGAACCTCATCTAAACATCATATGATTGGCAAGGCTAACCGCATTTTAGTTTGATTTGGCACACCTGTCATGATATTTATGATCCGTTAACCCGTAAAATTCTCTATTTGGTCCATGTCCACCCTTTTGGAATATGGGGTCAAACTCTGGAATCCCCAAGAAAAGGCCTCATCAGCTCCATTGAAAAAGTTCAGAGATCCAACAAATTCATCCTGAGAAGTTCTGCCCCTATGAGGATCGTCGAAAAGAGCTCGAATCTCCTCATCCTTGATAATCGCCGTAAATTTTAAAGATAATATCCTTCAAAAAAAAAAAAAGAAAGTTTTTAAAGGTCTTCAAAATCTGACCTTCCTCAGTTTCCATGACAACATTAATTTTCGTAACTCTGAGCATCACAATTTGAGATCCACAACGCTCCCACTATCCATTCCAAACAATTCCGTACTAACATCTTTCCGCAGAACCTATTTTCACTGTATTTACCATTCATGGAATTAGATCGTGAAGGTGGAAATGGAGTCCTGTTACAATCATGTGGTGTTATAGGAACGTCATTGATAGTCGGCATCGTGCAAAATGAAAAGGTCCCTCCGCTGCCGCCGCTTCTCCTCCCTCTTCCTACATTTCCCCAGTTCAAATCTTGCCTTCTTGACCATTACCTAGCTAACAATTCATACATATATCGTGGGGGTACTTTTGTAGTATGGCTCGTCTTGTCAATATATTTTGTGCTTTTATAAATGCTATTTGATTGTTTTTATGTCTTTTATAAAATTTTATGTACGTTTTACTGTTTTTATCATTATGTATGTGTACGTTGTTACCTAAAAATCTTTTTTGCCTTTTATTTTGAGGTGGTGTTAGGGCCCCCGCTTTGTGGGCCTGCGTGCCTGTTTCGGGGTCACCTTTTGCACCACACAACGGTTTTGAATGTTCTTGTATTGCAATAAAGAATAAATTTACAACGCAGAGCATCAATGTTGCAGTAGCCTATAATATTATGCCATTCAAAGACAACAACAACATCCTTTAAAGTACCTTATATATTATTTATATATTAAACCTCTTTGAATATTCCATCATACGTCCTTCAGTATAATGACATAAATTTCCATGATGATGATATTGTTTTCACAATTGCTTAATTTACATAACATTCTCTATTGAGGCCAACAAGTTATTGTTTTTCAGCTAGTCCTTTTTCCAAGCTAACTTAAAAGGTTACTTCCTTTTTGTTCTTACCTTAATTTATGTTGTATAAACATGCTAGTTTGAAAGTCATAATCCCATGAACGCAACCTTCAACACATTTAGTCAGTGGGTAGAAAGGGGTGTTCATGCACCCCCCTGAAATAAACTTCCTAATCAAGGTCACTATATCAGAAAAAATGCGTAGAAAACGAGTACTATGTTAAAAAAATCGAAAAATGTCCCACTTATCATTTTATACAAATTTTATGCAAATTAGTATCGCATGTCAGAAAAATAAAATTTCGATATATGTCAGCCAACCGGGTTGATAAATGACAATGCGGTGACTGGAACTATGTTTTCGAGAGTCAAAGATCAAGATGGAACCATTTTTGAAATTACCAATGTCCCCATGATGACGTAATATGCAATAGGGTCGCCATTAGCTAAAAATACAATTTTCGATATATCCTCAACAATACGGTTTTTGATATAAAAAATAAGATGACTGGATCTATTTTTGAGTGTTCAAGATCAAGAGGAACCATTTTGAAAATTACCAGATGTCCCCATGATGACATAAGATGCAATTAGGGGTGGCCATTAGCCAAAAATCCACTATTTGGTCATATCGTGGGCAATGTCCACCTACCTGTCCACATAAGATGACGAGACCT
>JAMKCH010020345.1:0-21245 GCA_023653785.1 Ophioderma brevispina
ATTACCTACTGCCTACTCCGTCATCTGCGGGTACGGGTGCCACTCACGGACAAGCTCTCCATTTACCAAAGCCAGGGTGTCCATTCCTTCCAGAAAACCAACCTGGAATTATTTCCCAGCGCTATACAGCTGTCTAGCGAAATCTTTCCCCAATTTCATCTCAGATTTCATTTTACAGCTAGCGTGTCCACCCAACTGACCGTAAGTCCACCTTGTGAACAGCTAATTAAAAATTTTGTATTTCAATGGGGCAGCTAGTAACTTATCATACTGACTTTTGCTAAAATATTAAGAATGATAACGGTTCAATCCACATATAACCCGTTTTTCTTTGATTTCCATGCAATTTTCTTCCCTATCGCTTTTATGTTAACATGATGGTTCTATACGTTTTGCTTTATTTTGTGTTTCTTTTCATTTTTACTATTTTAAAATACAAAACTTGGAACTCCAATCTCCCAAAATAACAAATCTAATTCCCCAGCATTTGCAGCGAATATAGACTCCTAATTGTTTAAAAATGACATATATACTCCCAATCAGATGAACGTCATCACCTATTTGTGACGGATTGCATCTGACCCAAGAAGAAAGCCCTTCCCTCCTTTAACCCCTAACCGCGGCCTAGGCAGGGGGAGGTCCACTTTCTGCTGATTATTTTTATATAAAACAGATCCAAATTTTAGAAATTCTGACTAGAAGTCACTTTTGGGTGATGAGATGTTCACAAGGTTTCATAAAGGAGCATTTTTAAGGGGCGTATATCAAACTTTTACAAAGAAAAAAAAAAAAAAAAAAAAAAACAAAAAAAAAAAGAAAAAACAAAAAAAAAAAAAAAAAAAAAAAAAAAAAAAAAAAAACCAAAACAAAAAATAAAACAAAAAAAAAAAAAACAAAAACGTTTTTTTTTAAAAAACACAAACAAACAAAAAAACAACAGAAAAAAACAAACAAACAACTTATACTTTTCCTAAGCCCCCTTTTCTTCTCAAGCTTCATTTTAAGAGATGCATGAGGCGGCAGGATATTGAAATGGAATAAATTAGATGGAGATCTTTATTTAATTGTGGACAAATATCAAAATAAAAATGATTTTTTTACCGTATACATTGTAATAGGAATATGAGCAATAAATTTACACGACAAGGGTTTCCCGAATATTTGATTGATGATAATATGCATTAACAGACTAGTAACTATTATATTGATGAGAGTTGCAATAAAATGCTTCATCATAGGTCAACTAAAAACATTAAACCGAGAAATCTTGACTTGGGAGGCCAAACACTTGCCTAAGTCAAACCACAATTGCAATGTGGCGCTTGCGACAACCCCAGTTGTGTCCGCAACACCGTCAGTTCCCAGTGCCCGTTTTAATCCTGCGCAAAAACTAAGCCGTCACACTGATTTGTCTGGCTAAGTGTCCTCTTACGCACATACGGCACGTGGAGAGACAGTGCGAGTATACTACAACCATTCGTTTTGCTAATTGTGTGGCGGAGTACTCCCCCGACCTCGGGGGATATTGTAGACGTTTTCCCACAGATTCGGAGGTCCCGGATAATGGGTTGGAGAGTCCTAGTGTAATTTTCAGTCGCTTACGTTTTCATCACCGTGGACCCGAGGGAGGTTCTATATATCAAGAGTATGGTAAGGCAATAATACCAACAGTGTTACATGTATTAGCCTGCAGTCAAGACCAAATGCTGCCCTCTTTGTACATGAGTTTGGATAATAAACACCACTGTCAAGCACTTTGGAACATTGCTGCTATAATTAGAGACCGGAATGTAGGGACCAATGGAATTCATATGGGGAAGGTTTTCCATGCCATACCGACATGTGTCCACAAACAAAACAAATTACGCATACCAAGTACAAGTACACATCTCATGCATGGCACCAAAACCTACCTATCAATTGACATGAGTGGACCATTGGCTTCATATAATTAGGAAGATTTAGATGCCATACACGACATGTGTACACAAACAAACGAATTACACATTGCATATAGAAACAGTAATGTAAGGCATGTACTCCAACATTCGTCTATTAGACCTGCAGTTGAGACAAATGCTGGCCCATCTGTATAACATTTGAAGTTTTGGGAAATTAATAACCAACCATGTCAAGAAAATTTTGGAACATTCTGCCTATAAGTAGAGACCGGGAATGTAGGGACCAATTGGGCTTCATATTAGGAAGATTTTAGATTACCATACACAACCTGTGTATACGAACAAATAATTACCCTAACAATACACTACCAAAAGAATTACCACACATACCATTACAAGTACCTCTCATGCATGACATCAAAACCTTACTACTGTCCATTGGAACACAGGGACGCAATGGGCTTCATATTAGGACGATTCGATGCCATACACAACATGTGTACACGAACAAAAGAATTACACATTCAATACGAGTAGCACATCCATGCATGAACATCAAAACCCTGCCTTCTGTCAATTGGAACATAAGCATGTTTGTGATAATGTACAGTCTGGTGTGGTGGAACATAAAACTTAAAGTTGATTTTTGTGTTCATTCAATATGGATTTAAAAGTCTAATTTTCAAAGCCGGCAAACTCTTGCCATATTGGCACTGCGTATACATATGTATATTCCATGAGCTAAAATGGCACATACACACCAATTTGGCTGTTAATTTGCTTGTTATTCCCAGGCTAAACCGTCATTGGTTGTACTGTGATATGAACACTCCCCCCCCCCAGCTGTGAAGCAGTACTTATTTTGTGTTTTAAAATTTACCCATGTTAACATGTGAACAATCAGACTTAATGCTTTATTTCTGTTCCTTTTTGTCAGACACAAGCCAAATCCCTATTGTTTTCTCTGATTTCCCTTTGTGTAGATCATTATTACTATGGCTTATTTACACTTCATTGGCAGCTTATACTTTTAACAGTGTATCAAAAGCAGGAAAACTGCTTCTAATATAAATCTCACTTTGTTACAACAAAAACCAAATCAGCCCTAATTTTGATCAAACATAAGCATGCTATATATTAAAAAAATCATGGTTTGTAGCAATACAATGTAGCATTTCAGTAAGGCTTTGCGTAATTCTGTATGATGCCCTGGTTTGGTATGGCAGTAAACCCACAACCTTTCACATATTACCGTACTGACCCGAGTAATAGTCCCATCTCGATTATAATCCCACCCCCCTTATTTTTGAAGAATATGAGGATAGTCGAACATCCTATTAAATCCACCACAAGTTTTTTTTGGCTGAAGTCAATAGATGAACATCCAGTTTGTTGTTAGTCTTTTTTACTGGTTTGGAAGTATTTTTCTTGTGATTTTCTTTACAAAATAATTAGGTTTCACATGCAATCAGCTCATTTACAGTCTTGTTGATCACACATCTCATTTTACACTTGGAAATATCTGGAATTATGTTTAACTCTAAAAGGCGAAATGTTTATTCTCACATACTATTTGATGATGGAGATCCCATTATCATCCCACCCCCTAAATTCAAGCTAATTTTGGTTAAAAACAGGTGGGACTTTACTAGGGTCAGTACAGTAATCAATTCCCTGTTCTGTTATATAGTATTGAACAGAAATTTATCATTTAAAATACATTTGGCGTGCCATAATTGGACATTATAAAGGCCACCGGCTTGGTGGTAGACGTCGTATTAAAGAAGTCTTATGAGGCCAACAAATTGGGTTTTGCGAAATACGCTCTAAACAAAAAAGTCCAATATATACTAAGTGGTCGTTGACTCCATATCATGGAAGGACCTTTATTTACAGCCTTGTTTTGTTGCTTCATGTGGCATTTCTTACAAAATTGTAAGTATTCTTTTGAGCAACAACTGAGACTAACATGATTAGACTTGGTTTGTTACACCAAATCAAATTAGCCCTAATTTTGATCAACATTAGCTGCATAGATTTTTTTTAAATATGGTTTCTATCAGCAATATTTTAATTAGCTTTCGTAAGAGCTTAGCTTTTATGGGTGGTGTCCTCTATTGGTAGTGAAGCAAAACCTTTTTTGTGTATTTCCTTATTTAACAGAAGATTTAACCGATGAAATAGCTATTCCTGATTGTACATTACCTAGGGGCAACCGTACTGGAGTGGTTAGCTATGTGTGTAGAGACTTCCTGATAAGTCAAAAATTTGTTCTTGCTAAAATATGCTCTAACCAAAATTCAAATATATATGCTTAAAGTGTAAGGTTTGCCTCCATACCAAATACGGAAGGTGACAATGTTTTGTTGTTTCATGTGTACATTTGTGAGCAAATATTATAAAGTATTCTTTAGGTAATGATTTTTGTTAATCACTTTTGTTTGTTTGAAAATGTATAAATGTAAAACTATTATATTCGCTATTTAAACATAGAATTACACGGTTGTACATAGTGTAAATAAATATTAGATTGACCTTATACAGTAGGGTATTCATGTGGTCATTCTCTGAAAGACACAGACAAAGCTAATTTGAACACCAAAAACAAACAAGAGAAGATATAAATAGCTTCCCACAATGCTTTTCGATATGTTTGTTGTTGTTGTAAAAAGTGCAAAAATATTTTTTTTCCCCAAATTTGTGGGGGGAATCGTTAGAGATGAAAGATTCTTAAAATTGCCGATTTGTAATCATACTGTCAATTTAGCCTGTTTCATCTCTAACGATCACATCAGTAGCTGTTCAAAAACCTCCATTGGAAGCAATGAATTGGGGGAAGCTACTGAAAATGTTTTCAAAATGACCATCTCTGATATAGTTTGTTGGAGCTCTTACAGGTACGAGATGTGATAGGGCTCTGAGTGATCATCGAACTAGTGATTCTATATCTCTGTGTTAAAACCATACCAACATTTGTACATTACTGATTTGCTTCATGATTGATATTACCTGCCAGTGGACCAATCAAAATAGTGCTTAGCTGCCAATAGATAGGCGTGGGTTAGTGGCCAGGGGGTTAAATAACAAAATTGTAACAACTTGTTTCTTTGGAACCATGCATGGCTTTGAATTTTGATCACAGTGAGTTGGATAGTTAGGTATTATTGCAATCTGCCATAATTGACCAATGGGTTGCGTATATGTGCTAAAAATGTTTTGTAGCTATTGGAGGAAGGATGGATTTTAAAAAACAGTTTTTTGGTTATTTTACTTTTTGAAATTGCATTTGAATGGTGACACATTCTGTGTGCAATGTAGTAATTAAAGTGGTAAATTATTCTTAAATGCTTGATATACTTGATCTTGTGTGCCTTTGTAGAATTTTGATTGTTTTTTGTCATTAAAAGGAGCACTGTGACCAAAACATGATCCAATTTATTACATATACAACTGAAAAGCTGTTGAAGGGTTTCAATATTTCATTCATGAACATTGAATGATGAAGATTTGGTAGGTAGCTTCATAGATATTCCTTTTTCCTTTATCATTTTTCACTACATGGTTACCGAGTGTTTCTATAACTCCTGCAGTGTTTTGTTATCGTTCTAGTATCCTCAGGCAATTAAGTACAATTGTTTATGATGAAAAAGTACTGCCAGTTCAGCCTTTATTCTTTCAAAATACCACGGTTTCCATATTCACATAGTATTATGCTTTCCCTTTGTGAAACCACTGTTAAATTATTACCGTTCCCATACATAATGAACCATATAAAATACAAAATTGTTAATAATGTTTTGGTGCCTAGATTCGACTTTAATCCAATAATGGCATTGATGCTTGAACTTAAGCTGGATAATCAATGTTAGTATGAATGTTAAGGTGTGGAAATAAAACACTACTTGAATAAAAGAAGAAATGTTTGTTTTGTGCGAATTAATATTAGTGATATGGTATCTACATTTTGAAAAAAAAATGTCATGAGAATTTTAATACACCTGCGCACACACACACAAACATGAAACCCATAAATAAAATACCTCTAAAATGGTCATCAAAGCAGATGCCAGATATGCCATTGATTTGAAGATGGGACCCTTTCCCATAATGAGAATTTCTGAATTGGTTTTTGCTCAAGGAAGACAGAATATGACACCCTTGATTCCTAAAAGAAATGATAATATACTGTATATTAAAGTGATTACATAGTGTCATTCCGCTTGCCGCTCGGCGGCAATCTCTTGGTGTACACAGGGCGCTTGCAGGATCAGATAGTCAAGCAGTGCTATCGCTTGTAACTACCGTCATGAGCAGTGCCACCGCTCCAGAGTTGAATTCCAGTCAATGTGATTTGCGCTTCTGGCAAGTTGCAGCCCAGCGCATGGGAGCATCATTTATTGGCTTGCCGCTTGGTCAACCGCTAGCGATTCTGACATGATTGCGTAGTGACGTTAAATTTCATCATGCAACCGGCATGACACTATGCAACGACCTTAATTCTATTTTGAGTCCTATCTGGGGATACAATTAAAATGAGTGAAGGAAACGTTATTGGAATTACAGCCTCAAAGTGGGGGGGGGGGGGGCAAATCATGACACTGAGCTAATTACCTTTACACCCAATGTTGCATTTCCCTTTTGAGAAGTGGAATGGCCCAAAATCCGGAACCTAACAATAAACAACCCATAGAGAAAATGGTCCCAACCAGTGACCCCAGGTTACACCAGTTGACATTTGCTCTGTCTCAGTCGGTTTTGGAGCTACCTGAAACGACGTGTGTATATCGCGCGCTCTAACTGCGGCTGCTAACAGCGTGCTAGTGGGGCGTCTCTCGCAGGAGTTCGTCCGGACTAGCGCGCTTCTGGCCGTGGCTCGCCTGGGTTAGCACTTATGCTTATCGGTGCAGGCAAGAGTGGGTGCTCTGCCTGTTCCCACGGGAGGTTGGGGCATTGGAAGCTGTGACATCGGTGTTGCGCTTCGGCTGCTTCACGCGTGTTAGTGGGTCGGGGGTCGCCCAACTAACACGCACTGGATCGCCTGGTTAGCACTATGCTTTATGGGGCAGGGCTAGGTGTGTCTGCTCGCCTTTTCCACGTGAAAATTGGCGGCTGGGACAGTCGTAGCAGTGAATGGTGATGGTGCCGTCGGGGGGGCTCGGGCCGATCATCGCCTTAGTACCGACACCCACGCATCGTTGGTATTGGGGTCTTCGGACACCTTTGACAGCGACCTTTGTAGTATTCACCGCGGCGGCTCGCTTCAGTGAACCTGAGGTGTTTACTAAGGGCTTCCCCTCGCGGGGCGCTGGCGGGTGGTGGCTACGCCCACTGTCTGGCGCATGTAGCCTGCCTAGCCATGCGATGCCACCCTGGAAAGTGGGCATGCTCCGCCGGGTGGCCCCGCTGACGCCTCAGCTGACTCAAGTCGGCTCTGGCCTTACGAGGGGTATGCTTCTGCGGGCACTGGGCGGGTCAGCCCGGGGGCGGGGAACCAGTGGGTGCTGCCGGTGCTTTGCGGGGCAGCCACCGTTGGCCTACCACCGCAGGGGCTCAATATCAGCAGCAGCATACCCTCACGGGTGCGCTGTGTGGCACGTACATGAGCCTTGTCGAAATTGTGGCTCTCTTCGCGGGCTGTTTAGCTCGCGGCTCCGGGAGTCGTTGGGGCTGTTTCCCCGCCTTCGTTGTTCGTGGAGTCCGCCCCATTTCACCGGTGACTCGCCTCTCTACGGAGGTGCAGGCTAGGTCAATCCTCTCACCGCGATCCTCTCCCCCAGGGGAGCGTCGCGTGGGGCGTTGTTTATCCGACGCTTTAGGTGTTGACTTCAGCCCTCAACAACGGGACTTGTTCCTCTATGGGGATGGGGCGCAGGGGTGTCTTGTCCGCCATCGATGGCGTGATTTTCGGAATTCGTCTTCCTTTGTGGGGAGTGCGCGCTTCGGCTGTTGTGCACTCCCTCGGGGATGAAGAAAGGTCTCGGCGGTACTACGGGTCCCCTTCAGGCCTAGGAAGGGCTCCCCACGGTGTGGGGAGGACATAGCCCTAGTAGCTTTCCACTCCTTCCTCGGGGGTCTAGCCTGCCTTGCTTGGGTGGTGAGCCCTACTAGACTTGTATGGTCCCGGGTAGCCACGGTTCCTGTCCTTGCTTGGCATCAACATGGCTCCTTTCCTGCAGGGCGTCTCTCGTTTGGAGGTGTCTAGCGGGGATAGCTACTGCCCTGCCGTTGGCTGGCTTAGCCCGCCTTGGCCTGGGATGTGAGGCGCTTCCTGCCACGCTCTGCGACTGAAGCTCCACCTGGGCTCGGACCTTAGCCTCTATGAACACGCAAAGGCCCTGCTGGGGTGCTTTCTCTGCTCGGGCTCCCTCGTCTCGGTAGCTCGGCTAGCCTAGGACCTGACGGGTCCCTTCTACGAGATGTTTAGCTCGTGTCGACTGCGCTTTCGGTGCCGCCTCGTCGGCGTGGCTATTGCGCAGCAGTAAAGCAAGCTCCTCCTATCGGTTCTTTCACGTGATGTACCCATCGAGTCGTGGGCCTATGCTAGTTCGGCTGTAAGCCTCTCGAGCCTTGCGGTCCTAGCCCTCCAGCTCTGGCTGTTAGGCCTGCTACCATAACTGGTCTGCTGTCGCGTTTGGGAGACTGGACCGGGCTCTGAGTCAGCTCCCTGCTCCCCTCCTTGGGGTTCAGCGGGGCCTAGCGTTGCTCTCGAGTAACTCGACTTAGACAAATAGTAGCTCTCTTCTAATACCAAAAATTTGGACCATTTCCGGTAAAATTTGGGGTCCCTGGGTACGAAGCTATTAGCGACGGACCAGATTTGTCACTGACCCAAGGCTAATATAGGTGTGCACAACATTACCTCTAATGACATGTGACCTTTGTCCCCTTGGGCCAGTCTCTAACTTGGTTAGGTTAGGTGTTGGTTAGGTTGACTAAAATGTGAAACTTCTACCAGATCCAATGTCCAATAGGATGAAACTTGGTATGTGGTAGTGGTGCATACACGTAATAGCCACGCACACTGTGTTCTGCATATCTTTTGCATATTAATGAGCTCATTTGCATATTTGCCTATGATGGCCTATTATTGAAAAGGGAACTACCAATCCCAATGTCAAATTGGATGAAAGTTTTTCATGTGGATATATCACAAATAGGCGGTGGCTGGGATCAGATGTGGGTCTGGGTGTGGGTCAAGGCTCAAATTTGGTAACAAATAGGTGTAATTGCTTTTACTTGATAATTGCGGTATGTGGAACTTAGTTGGTGTAGTCAACATTCAGTGGCGAAATTTTTGAAGGTCATTTTTGGTCATGTGGGGCCATGTCAACTTGTAAAAAATGTGGGAAGAGTGTGGTCAACATTCAGTGCCCACAAAGTGTGTAGGTCATTTCACAGTCATGCAGTGTCACAAGGTCAAACCACTAAACGTGGCTGTATGGTCATGAAACCTAAGGGTTAGTCAACATTTCAATGGCAATATAAATATATAGCGGCAGCAACGATATTTTTTACAAGCGCACGTACCCCAGAGCAACTCCTCATCGCTTAATAGACGCTCTTAAACCCCACGGTATGATCGTCAAATTGACCTCTTCAGGGCTCTTGGCGGCTGGACTAATACCTTTTCCCTTGCAACACCATGTGACTGATTATGTATGTGTAATATATATCCTCCCTGACTTTGTTGTCATACTTTGCAATTTTTAACACCTGTTTTTGTATGTAGCCTGGTGTTCAATAATGTTTGGTATTTTTTTCGTTTGGCAACGTACTTGACAAAGAGTTTTTACTCGAAACGTTGTACATTTTTTAAACATATTTTGTCAAACCCAGCACTGCTGCACCACCTTTGTCGCACCGTTGAAAGTATAAATTATATACAGTGCTACGCAGTACCGGATTTGTCGTGGTAAGCACTTTGCCTGTCCTCTCCTCTTCTATCTCTCTCTCTCTCTCTCTCCGAACTTGGCTGACACCCCCCTTTCTCCTGTCTAGATCTCTATATCTATCTCTCTCTCTCCTCTCTCTCTCTCTCTCTCTCTCTCTCTCTCTATATCTCACTCCTCTCTCTCTCCTCTCTCTCTCTCTATCTCCTCTGGTCAGCCTGTTACTCATCCGTTTGAACACCAGTGAAATAATATATGGCAATCCTAACCAGAAGAAGGATGCACAACGTGCGGACATAAGTCCTTTAACTAGTGACTACAACACCAAAATGCAATAATACAGAGCGATGGCAAGGTGAGAGACCATAGACAAAGGGATACTGAAATCCATTGTATACTGAGTATCCCTTTGTCTATGGTCCCTCTCAGCGCCCCCACCTTTGCCATCGCCTCTGTCTAGTGCATTTGGTTGTTGTAGTCACAGTTAAAGGACTTCTGTCCGAAACGTTGTGCGTCCTTCTTCTGTTTAGGATTGCCATATTTATATTTGCACGTGTTCACACTAACTATTATAACATTTCGACCATTTATATTATCAGTGCTACGCAGAAGTTCGACCTATATATATATATCATATATATATATATATATATATATATATATATAGTATATCTATATATATAATTTATATTACACGCCCCTCCTAAAAAATCCGAACGATGTTGTAATGACCATCAACGTGCTCAAACTTTGCTTTCAAATGAACGCGCCAAGCCAGCTGGTAAATCTCTCAAACTGCTCAAACTCCACATCTAATGCTTCGTTTATCAATGCATTAACGGATTCATTCACCGGGAAAGGTTTTTGATCTCAAGTCCGAAAAAAATCGAGAAAATCCATCAAAATTCATATTTTGTATTGTTTGTTGAATGACATGGATAGCGAACATACTTAAATAACCTGCAAAGTGGTTGGCTTGAATCCGTGTCTGTAAAGACAAGGCAGTATTTTTTCTGCTCACTTATTTTATGAGGCTCAGCACCCAAGGTAACCAATCGTACTGTATTCTGCGATTTGTTAAATTGCTGGTGGCGCTCCTTTCTTTCATGGCGAGAGTGATATATTCGAGCTATATGTTTTTTTATCGGAACGGTACATCATTTATAAGTAAATTAACCCACGAATGTTGAAAGTGGGATTTAAGTTAATAGCAAGGTATCTTTGTCATTTCATTGTACCTTAAAATTATTATCATTTATGGCATTTAACCGTACTTTCACACCAGAGTTTAACTTATGAGAAGTTTTGACGGCTTATCGTCAAGATACTTAAAAAGTAAGGTCGTATTGTCGAAAGGGACAACTCGTTTATCCTGTTTTTCAACGGGTTCATAGTACATTATGGGTCACAATACGAACAATTAACTATTGCAAAATCATTCATGCATAGCAAAA
This sequence comes from Ophioderma brevispina, assembly GCA_023653785.1. Classification (NCBI taxonomy): domain Eukaryota; kingdom Metazoa; phylum Echinodermata; class Ophiuroidea; order Amphilepidida; family Ophiodermatidae; genus Ophioderma; species Ophioderma brevispina. Next base: position 11,245 of record JAMKCH010020345.1, read on the forward strand.
CTGACCCTGGGCCTTTGTGTAGCTGGTTTTTATTGCGCCTTCGAGGATGTTGCTAATTTCCTCAGTTTTTGAGGCCCAATTTAGCAGCAAGTCACCTTATATACACCTCCATTTTTCCATATAATAAAATACAACGTTTCGGGCGGGGGAGGGTGGGGGGGGGGGGGGGGCTCAACTCCACAACCTATGGGGATAAGTTCCACCAAACATAGGTCGCATCATTTCAGCCTAGCCTTCTGGCATATAAATGACCCGTTTGTATAGTGATGGAATTACTTCTTAAAAATTTTCTCATTCAAAAAGGAGACAAATTTCCCCTCAATTCCGGCGCTCATTTTTCTAAAATTTTGTCTTTTAAAACGATCAAAATTGTGAAGAACCGGGCAAAATGTTGTTAAATATTTGGGCCTCAAATCGGCAACCTTCGGGTATGGGTCCCTTTTTGGCGCAAAATGGTTATAGGGTATTAGTCCTTCCTCTTCTTGACTCCGGAGGCACATCACAACTAAAAAAAACTTGAGACTTCCCGGGAACGTTTCCAACTATCTGCTAACGCTCCTAAAATCCCCACAAAACAGAAAGTTGGCTGTTAGTTAGGATATAAATAGTTTTGTTCTAGGTTTTCAAAATATAAATTTGTTGTTAGGGCCACTTACGGTAAAAATTTGTTTATTATTGGGTTTTTTTTTTTGGAACTTAAAACGGGTCCATATCTCTCAGAATGTCAGTTAGAATCTTGTTTAGTCTCTCCGCCCACGACATATTAGCCGAATTGTGTATTTTGTTGAAAAAAACACAGTTTAAAGAGACACATGTCGTAATTGGTAAAACAATTTGTTTCATTCAAAACTGAATGCAAACTGAATTGATCCTGCATTTGCGTTCTGATGCTGACCGAAATCAGATTGCTGCACAAAAGTAAGGAAAATTTTTGGACACTTTCCTTAATTTTGCTAAGAGAATCTGGTAATATTCTTGTTTTAAAAATCGTGCTTAAATTCCCCACTTCACGTCCTTATCGGCAAAGATTGGTGTCTAGCAGAATATAATTATGTTCTTTACCATTTACCGCAATGCCAGGTATGTATTCTTCATATTTAAAAATTCCCAAAATGCGAATCCTTTCACTAGACAAATTCCCATACACACATTAATAATGGGAATTTCCTATTTTAGTTTTGCAATTGTGTGGAATTGTAATCGTTTAATCGCAACATGATATATCCAGGTGATATAGTAAAAAACACTGGGTGGCCTCAGTTTGTAAACAGCCAGTGATTCGAAAGGAATATAGTACACCCAGAAAAGAGAAACATGGGCCGTGTGCAGCTGAGCTGCAGCTGCTGAATCAAATGACGATCTAGAGATCTAGGTGTCAATCTGCTCTCCAACATTACCACGCATCCGTGTATCCTACCTGCAAACGGCTCTCTTTGCGGTGATTGTATGACAAGTGGATAGAGGCCAGTGACGACACACAGTCGTAGTGTTCCAAAAATGAGACACTAAGCTATAACGGTAAATGGAATCAGAGGCTTTTGGTCAAAAGTGATTCAAATGGAAGAAAGAAGGAGGAATTGCTGCATCAAGATTTGAAGATGAGAAAATGAAAGAAAACCCTGACTGATTTACCAACGGTGAAGCGTCTGCGCAGAGCGGCCATAGTGCGGTGTATGGACTGTAAAGAGTTCTTGTGTGACAGGTGCCATACAATACCATAAGAATGAAGTAATGAAGCACCACACTGTCGTACCAGTTGAAGATCTTAACTGCAAAAACAGCAGCATCTATTGATGAATTCTTTGCCGTAAACATAAACAAAACGACAAAGAACTGAAAACATATTATTGCGAAACCTTTGTCAGTGTCTTATTTGACAGCGATGCCTGCTAGAACAGCAACCACCGAGCAGCAGAGTCGTAAGTTGAAAAGAGCGTCTGAAAAATGCAAAGATATTATGAGAAATCTTATACAAAAGTGCACTAATAAGAGGAAGAAAGTCCAAGCTACAATTGATCCAAAACGAAATAAAGTAAGAAAGGCGTGGAGATGCAATGTGTCAAGCGAAATTAGTCTGAAAAGAAGTTAGAGAAGAGGTTGGATTAAACATTAGTAAAACTGAGGTGCAATCCGAGGTGGACAGGCATACACGAGATCGTCGAATTTGAGAATGACAGATATACAAAATTGACAACATTCAAAGTGCGTTGACATCCCAGCCTGAAGAATAATCAAGAGTAACGTGCAAAAGATGTGGCCGGGAACTGGTACAAAATGGCCTCCATCGTTGAGTAGCTTATTCATTCTGAATCTTTGGCAAAAGATTTACAAGAGTTCATTCGATCTACACCGAGGCAGGCAAGTATAGAAAACATACCACATGTTGAGTTTATGGCTGCTAAGGTAATTTCAATTGCAATAAGAGTATTCTTGTTCACAGAGATCGATGGTTGCTACTTGGAACATGCGAGATTAAAGCCAGATACTTGACATCCAGCCGAGATGTACGTAGATAAGTGTCATCTGTTCGCACCCAGAGCAATATCGCGATTAGTAACCGATGATAGATTACTAAATATGGATATTTACTGCAAAACGTGAATTACGTGACCTAGCACATGTCAGTAACTGCACTCTGTCAAGTGAGATGAATCCAGTTCAATTAGTACAGACGTCATATTCGTAGGCCATCAATTGGGTGCGCTCTTAGCTTAGACGATAGGTGTATTGTGGCACGAAACAGGGCATATCTTCACTTCTGGGAGTATTATGACAGTATGACACGAGAAGAAAGACACATCTCTCATATGGGGAACTTTGAACTCGAAGATATGGCGGAAAAGTTTTTGCTGTAAGGTGTACCAGGTAGATGACGTGGACGAATTGTAATAGGTATCAACAACGATATCATATGCGACGGCAGTGGTGCCCCTTCATAAAAAGGGGTTTAAACTGAGATGAAATAAAGATTCGCAACTCAGCACAGGAAAGGGCTCGTTGTCGCGATACAAAAGAGGGAGACAAAAACGCCCTTCAAATTCGGACAGCGAAGCTATGGCCATTCAAAAAATAGAATGCAAGGCGAATACTCTGTCTTTGGATATGATGTGGGATCATAAGTGAGTTTGAACCGCCAACACAAGTTAGTAAAAGACATATGGGAGGACCTGAATTAGTTTGCTGCAGGATCAAATGAGGTCTTCGAGCAACGCTGGTGATCAACGCCGTTACATGTACACAGCAATGGAAAGTGTCTGCGGCGGTAATCGTTATATTGACAGTTGATTGATTCACAAGTAACGACAAAAGCAAGAAGCATGGCAAAGCGTAACCATTTCCAAAATGTTTCAAGACTAGCAATCTCCCCTGATGGAAAGAAATTACTAATTCTATACGTCACAGCAAACGTTCATTGATCCCATAAGCGTCACAAAATCGTTCAAAAGAAAGGACCTGAATTTCAATGAAAGTGAATGGTCAATTGATAACAATTTGGATAAAACTTACCAACCAATTGCGAGCGCAGTGGAATATTGAAAAATAACAATACTATGCGAGGAACTTCTTCTTAAAAGATGAAAAATTCTAGCAACGTTGATCATCCGTAAACTCACCAAAGGTGAACTGTACACATATGTATTATCAGGGGCTCGTAACCCAGACATGAACCTCACCGGGGGGGGGGGGGGCAAGACTTAAGAAGTTTCCCGATTTTTCAGGTGCCAATTTTACGGCTCGGCTATGGCTCGCCGAGTACACCCAGCCTGGGCAACTTTTACCCTTCCCTTTCTCTTCTTCCATTTCTTTTTCCCTGTTCTTCTTCTCTTTCGCTCTTTTTCTTTCTCTTTTTTTTCTCTTCCTTCTCCGTTTTTCCCTCCCATTTTTGGCTCCCCTTGCCCGATTTTCCCGATTTTTTGTGTCCCGTGTCCGGGGGGGGGGGCAGCTTGCCCCCCCGGCCCCCCCCCCCCCCCCCCCCCCCCATGGTACGCCACTGGTTTCTTATCTCTTGTACTGCTAGTACTACTACTACCGCTGCTTGCTGCTGCTGCTGGCCTTCACACTATATTATAATACTACTACTACTCTACTATATACTACTAATACACTATACTACTGTAAGTGTAGTGTGCCTTTCCCAAAGGAAAGGATTTTTTAAAGCGCTGCTGTATGTAAGTCGCAACCACAGGCGCAGACCCTATCAACACTTAGCTTAGGATTACCCCAAACAACACCAGGACCAAATTGGGGGAATGTTAAAGGGCCAGGGGGGTTTTCACCCTACTTCTTTTCAAACTTGTCTGACGAACATGTAAAGTAAGGAACCGGACGGCTTTACGTCTCTCCGAAGACGAGATGGTTCTGTGCTCTGATGTCAAAGTGAAACCATGGGGAGCAGGATTCCGATTGTTTAATCAAATAGCTCTTTTCAAATCAAACCGATGTGAGTTCTGAATATAAATCACAAACACTATAAACTATATTTATGGGAAACCGGCTGCGGACATAGTTTTGCCAGGGACCCAATCGGACCCAAAAAGCCAAAAAAGTCAAAAAGCTTGAATATCGCGACGAAGCGCACTGTAAGTCAACGCTAATATTACCGGGCTGATGCCATGAAACGCCATACTCTGAAGATGAGATATCGATACTACCGTGGAATATTGATGATTGGAAGATGAAACGCAATATAATATTTGGAGGGAAACAAAAATAAACTATAAAGGTTATTCAACAGAACCATCTTAATGTGTTTTATTTCATGGGAAGAAAATCTTGCATCTTACATGTCTTACGCCGGCTAACCCTATTTTTGAAAAAGCAAGAAAATGGTTTTGAAAGGGTGGATAACCAATGCTATAAAACATTGTGACATATCGATACTTACTGTACGACAAACATCAAATATGTTCTGACGCTGCTAAGAACGCAAAGCGATTTTAAGATCATGTCTAACAGTTTAATCATACAGGTCATACCGAGCCTCCTGAGTTTGTGTTATGGATAGGGTCAGAGGGGTTGTGCTTTATAAGCAATCCCATCATAAGCATGCAATATATCTTACTGTACTGTACTAAAATCATATCAGTACTTAGGGATTTTAATAACAATGTGTGTTTAAGACGTTTAGAACTACAAGACATTCATGATCATGATCAAAAGGTACCTAAGTACTCGCGGCTTTAGAGGAAAAAGAGGTGCAGTCACTTTGATGTGGTTAGAATAGAATTTTTGTGGGATCACAATGATCTTGCCGGTGAATGGATGGGTGTGTGAAATGAAAATGATGAGAAATGTCCCAAAAACGGGTGTCATTAAGCTAAGAGGATGGAACAAAAACACCCTCATTGGAGAATACGGCTATGTGTGGGGTCATAGACCACATCAAGGGAAATTTCTAAATCATATTGCATCTGGGATTATTTAACTTGGCTCGCGCGCTTTTTGTAAGCGAACGGTAACCTGTATCGTGGGAAGTAGTTTTGAGTTATTGAAATGAATTCAAATAAAATAAACATTTCATTTCAACTCAAAAAATGCAATCAAATACAAATATAATTATGCATGATAAAAAACAATATATGGTTGAATGCGATTGAGGGAAAATGCTAGGTAAACGCATATAGCGTGGGGTTTTGGCAGTGCCCTAGAAACAATATGGTACAGTAATAACTACAGAATCGCGTGGAGTGTGAAACATTCACCAGGGAGCCCAATTAAAGCATATTAGCACATTGTTTTGAAGGGCCGCCCCAATAATTTTTTAAAAATTTGGAGATTTTTTACACGGTTGCATTAGTAACTGGCTAGTAACTATACCCGTGAATGGTTAAAGCTCGAACAGTCTATGTGTCACAAACGAAGGAAATTTGTACTAGAATACTTATTATCGGGGATCCCCGATTAATAAATTCAACGGCTGTCTGGAAAACGGCTTCCAATGTGAATGCCGGGAAAAGCACCATGTACGTCTCTTTACGCTCATCAAGTAGTGTGGAATAGTTCGGGGCAAGTCAAGTTAGAGGTTATTTCTCGACGGTGGCCACTATTATCATTGACGGACATAAACGTAGCATTTCCAGCTTGCCGTTAAGTCCATGGGTCCCAATTATAATTACAAAATGCGCTTATTTGTGATAAATACGACATTTTTAGCATTCTTCGTTCGAGTATAGTTTCCTAGACAATTACCAAGTTAAAGTGCAAAAATATCAAAATTTGGAGGGCTCTTCAAAAAATGTGCCATATGCTTTAATATTAGGTAAATGAAAAAAAAATACAAAAAAATATAAATTGCCATTTAAGTGAAATAATAATAACAATTGGTATGCATGAGTTACATTGGAAAATAGTGCCTGAAATTAACACAGACAAAAACATAGACGTGCACTTACGCGATAAATGAACACGTGAGGAACAACAATTGAAAAAACCAAATTGATGTACAAACTAATCTACGGACAATACTAGACCCCGTACTTAGTTAATTGTATCATGAATTAACTATGACAGGACGTAGCAAACGAATATATAAACCAACTGTATATTTTTAAAGGTAAAAAGCCAAAACGTTGAATGTTAAAAAATAGAGTAGTAACAGATTTATCATGGAGCGAGGCCATCTAGTATAGAAAACGGATGATGAGTTGTATTTCAATTCATTTGAATTTTTTTAATTTTTTTAATTTTTTTAATTTTGGTATTTTTTTCCAAAATAGAGGACATGAGAACATGGGGTGTTTTGGAAAGCGTGCTGACAAAAAACTAGTGTTCGTTTTTTGATGTGTGAAGTCTTGGCCATGTCTTGTGTTAATATAGTGATGAGACCTCAAAGGCGGCGTCAAGGTTAAAAAAAAGTAATCAGGAGTGTGAGGTCGTAGGAAGGGAGGCAGATGAAATCGGAAAGAAAGAGCAAAGCTGTTTATTTTGGAATTTGGCACTCAGTGCAGAGCAGTCATTTTGACCAAAATTTGGTGGGGCATTCATGCAAATTGACCGTTGACCTGTTGGGTCACTCAAACTCTGATAACAAACGTCACACTTGTCCTTCCTCTACCCTTTCATGCCAAATATAGCCCCCATAGCAAAAACATAAGGATCCCAATGTGTGCCCTTGACCTAGTCTGTGACTATCAGGTCAAAAGTTCATTTGACAGATTTGGTGGAGGTCATAGGCGTTTGCACATAAATGTATCTCTGGATAACCTTTGAACGTGGTCAATCTGAAACCCTGCAAACAATGATCAGGACAGCCTCATCTACCTCATGCAAATCAGCCCAAAGCAAACGAAACCGCATTGTATAGCCGGACACATTCTCTTTTTTCAGTAATACTTGTACTTCCTCCGGGTGTGTGTCCTTTGACCTGTGTGTGACCGTGGACCTCAGATTTGTTTGTGCTCAGGTCAGTGGTCCTTTTGACCAAATTTTGTGGTCTAGGGATTTTACGCAATTGACCCTAGGAAGACCTTGCTATGGGGTCCTCTGAAACCCTGATAACAAACTTTTGACTGTTCTTTCTACCTTAATGCCAAATATCAGCCCTATATGTCAACGCATAATACAAAGAGTGCGGAGCCGGACCATTTTTTAATAGTATAGCGATATGTGGTATGGGTGAGTAGTATGCTGCCAACCCCGGATTTAGTGGCGATAGTGTAAATCTATTTATACATTTGGTATGATTTTGTCCTCTATATATGGATGGTCATGAAAGTATGTAAGAGAAAGTGCAAATCATGCATAATTTATTTTTTATGCAGACAGAAAAACGTCATGTTAGGAAAAAAGTGATTTGACAGTAGTGCGATTTTGACGATTTTTACATGTTGTTAATGAACTTTATTACACTTCCTCTGAGAGAAGAAAAATGGTTCTACAGTTGTCCTCTCAGGCGAAGAAACCCTTAGGGTTCTTTTAAAAAACCAAAAGGATCTCAAAAATGATACAAAAACCTTTTTTGCCTCCCAAATGTCCCAGAACCTTGTTTAAGGTTATATAAAATGAACCTCGCTCTTGAACCTTAACAAAGGTCTTGCAAATTTGAAGAACCGAAAGGGTTTCTTAGAGAACCAAAAACCGTTTTAGTATCACATTTGGTGTGGAACCTATTTGGGTTCTAAGAGAGGACAACTAGAACGACATTTGGTTCCTGGAGTTATTAGATTGTTGTAGTAGGCGATAATCAACTTTAATATATTGGTGAGATTAAGACATTTTGATATATAATGGATATTGACAACGCAGGAAGAATTCATGGAATTCACTTTGAGATGATTTGTTGGTCAAACTTACCATGAAAATCCTTCTAATTTGTGTATTTTCTGTAAAAAATACATAGGATGTGTGTTATCTCATCTCCCTAACCATGATGGCCCACCTTGTGGTTTTTTAGGAAAATGAACCAATGAACAATTATATAAAGGCCATGATATGATGGCCATGAGTGTACGTGGCTATCATTAGCGGTTTGATTGATTGGTTGGGGTGGTTTAACGTATAAGGGACATTCAGAGGGGTGTCCCATTCTTACAAAAGCGTATCTTGAAAATCTCGATGAGATATATATGTAAAACTTTTCTACGGGTCAAGTACATAACTTACACCATAGAAGGGCCTATTAAATTGCGGGAGTTTAGTCATTCAGAGCACCTACTCTGTCTTTCCTGATGTTACTGCTTTCGAGAGTGTAATTTCGAATTTTTAACGCTCCAATTTAGCTAGCAACCACCATGGCGCATTTTATGTTTTTTCCCATGAATTATACCGCTTTCCAACTATATTGCATGCTATCACAGCAGCCACAAACGTAAAGTTGAGAGTTAATATCAACAACAAAAAAACTTTTCATTTCAACGGGTATTACAAACCGATGCAAACTGTCAAAATAATCTTCCATTAAGAAGGGGGGTATTACTATCAAGGATAAATTCGATGTAGAGATTGGTACTGAAGTAGTTATTGAGTGCTCATTTGGGAAGAAGAGAATAGAAAAGAAAAGGTGTGATTAGAGATCTACCGTTGACTGATGAGGACAGGGACGACCACCTGCATAAAAAGTTATAGGAATTTATAGGAATCCTTTACATTGTGTTTGTAACCAATGTATTAGAATAGATACCACTGTGGTTTACGGCTCTGTTTGTTCAGTAAAGAAGTATCAATAAATGCACGAGACCAGAAGTTACTCGGTATGGAGCTAATAACCAGTAGTGACTGAAAAATACAGTTTTTTTTAAAATTAACACAGGTCGTTCCGCTCGGTAAATGCACAGTTAAAAACCAAAACTAAAAAACGTGTTTCACTGGCAGGTGGGATTACAATTGTTTTTTTAAAGTTAATTTTTTTTTTAAACGTTTTTTATTTTTTTCACATTTATTGCACGTTTTGAGTCCCGCATGAACTGACAGTCAAAACGACGTTTTTAAGAACATTTTTAACAGTGTATAGTTATTTCATATCAACAATTGAATGAGTGCAAACAATGATCAAAGGTAGTGTGTTATAATGCTGACCGAAAACAGATTGCTACACAAATAGTAATGAAAGTGTTCCAAAAAGAAATATGGTTATGTCAGGCCTACGGCTTGCTAATTTTGTCACAAAGTAGTTGGGACGCAGAGCAATGTTCCCATGCGCGCCAAAGATTATAATCTAGGTAAACAGTAAAATATCCGTCTTTAAAATTGCACAGCAAGTGAGAGATAATGTATTCTTATATTAAAGATTTTCTTAAATGTGACCCTTTTACCGAAAAATCTATGCACAGTAATAAATGTAAATTGTATACCTATGTTTTTAGTTTTGCAATTGTGTGGAATTTTAGTCGTTTAATCAGCAACACTGATATTTCAATGGCACCACATGGGCGGATCGGTTTGTTAAACAGCAGTGTTAAGAATATAAATAGTCCAAAAAAGAGAATATTAAAAAATGGCGTGTTGGCAGCAGAGCTACCGAATCAAAATGATGATTTAGAGTGTTCAATCTGTCTCCAACCTTA
>JAMKCH010020346.1:0-27165 GCA_023653785.1 Ophioderma brevispina
AAGATACTCTTTTTCTCATAATGCCAGGCGCGCTTGGTGAAAAGATGTATTCATTGAGGCGGTTTATTTAATCAATACGACTGACGTGTCATTTCATTCGGTGGTGTGGCCATGGTAGACATATTTAACCACCCATTGGCACCCAACATCCAACAACTGAATATTTTTTTGGCGGATTGTTTGTATCGAATGGACATTATGTGTGTGATAATTAAATTCCTTGCAATATTCCAATGTCAGCTGCCCAGCACGGACGACGGTTTTGAATGCGTTAACCCCCTGATCAGCACCCTAGTATGGTAGACTGCACACTAAAGGGGCTAGGTTCCATTTTATAATCCCTCCTGCAAGAGCTTCTTCTTTCTTTTCTTCAAAATCTTGGGGCAGACGGATCTTTGAAGTAGGGTGTCCATCGGGCGATTTTTGTTTATTTAGCTGATTTTTTTTACTATCCCCCCTAGAAAAATCAACAAATCTGCAACTTACCGCAATTAAAAATATTCCTAAAACGAACCATTCTTAAACAGCCTGTGAAAAATGTAAGCATTTCATGGGCTGATGCCCGGGTTCAATTCGAATTCTTAAACCTTTGAAAATGTAGCAATTTCATCGGTTGATGCTTTGGGTTTAATTCGTGTTAATGCACCCAGGTCATCGCACTGGTAATTGAATTTTTTTTTTAGGTGGAAGCGCTCGCGCATTACCGCGTTTTGCCACTTTCGCGCGCGCCTGCATACTTTGCGTCCTCTTTTTGCGTATGATCGTTGCGTTCAACGGGTTGTTCGATTGTTTTCATTGGTGGTGGCAGTCCTTTCTTGTTGTTATTTCTTTCGGCGTAAAACATCGAGAAGTTTGGGATTAAAGATGACCTTAAATTATAAAGCTGTTTAAGAATGCTAATAACAGGTATGGATTTTGGGAACCGGTACTCTCTTTATACGACGAATTGAACCCGGCGACCCATTATTTTGCGTGGAAGAACTCTGCCTCCGGGCTCGTTCTTCCACTTTAATAATGGTATCGCCTTGGGTTCAATTCGTCGTAAAGAAGTACCGGTTCCCAAAATCGTACCTTTCTTCTCTAAATCACGGTCGGTCTAGCATGATTATCACATAGGGAAGCAAAGACGGACGCCTACAAAAACAGATCAAAGGCTTCAGCTAAATGATTCTATAGAAATATTCAAGCTGTGGGCTCATGCTTAGCCGTTTAATCCTTCCACTGAAACAGATTATCATTTGGCTTCAGCACGCACCCACAACCCTGAATAAAGTATAAAAGCACAAGCTAAAAATTTGGAAATATCAACATGACATCTCACACTAACCCATGTTCACAAGTTAAAACACTCAACATTTTTTATTTAAACAAACTATAAACAGCGGTTTTGTTTCATGATCGTTTACACTCAAACACCCTTCCAACTCATTTTCAAACTATGTCCCATCAACCCACAGTGACTACATCTACTCTAGAATGCAACAAATCATCACCTAATCCTCATCAAATCCAATCCCTTTTTGTAAATCTAAATAGCTGTGTTAGAGTCGTATCAACCCTTATATTAATCTTCTTTGTGAAAACAGACATTAATAGATTTTGAAGCGGTCTTGAAGATGCCCATTTTCGACTGTTTTGTATACTAATAAAAACAGATCCACTTTTATATTAAAATTGTAATTTTCAATTTTTTAATTTCTTAACAAACACGGCCACTTACAGAGGTCTTTACTGCAACCTGTCCAATACCACAATTTATAAAAAAGTGACTTTAGTGAAAAAGTGGGCCCGTGATTTTTTACATTTTGAAGAATCGCTGATATGGCTTTAAATCTAAAGCAATGAATTGGATTATAAATATTCAAATTAGACACATTTTCATTAACGGTTTTTGAACTTATTAACTATTTGTTATAAACCTTTATCTTTCAATTTCTAGATGATCACTCGAAATTCAATAGCTTCAAATCTTGCATTCGTCATTTCTTTGACTTGGCTATGTTCCATACCACTTGACTCAAAAAAAATTTGCTAGGATTGACCTTGACCTTGATAATAGTCCCTGAATCTAGATTTTTGTGTTTTGTTTTAATAAAGCAATCTACTAACTTCCAAGTGTTTTAAAAAATGAAGAAATCGACTGAAAAATGAGCCGAATGACAAATTTTGTAACACACCTCTTTTTCTTCCATTCCAATGGACTATAACACTTAAAGGCTGATTCCAGAGGTGTTGAAATTTTAATTTTTTCGTGTATTAATTCAAAATAGTCAACTAGAACTAAGATAGTTACCTAAATCTCATTCCACATTTTGAGAATAATCGGATTGTTTCGTTTGATGCAGTAAACATTATTGTAGTATAACCGTGCCATATGATTCTGTGGATAATCATAAATTCCGGATCCGGAATTTATAAACAAATTATAATGAAGGACTGCGAATTGAGCTTAAGCCATTTCACACTAAGTGATTAGTATATGGACAAGCATTATTACATGCAAAAAACACGATTTGTTTGAAATTGAGGCCGCCCGTCCTCGGGGAAATCTCTGAGTCAGCCTTTAAGCAAGAATATTACGTTATATGTGTCACATCAATGTACTGTATTTTATTGTGGAACTGGCATATTAAATGTTCACACAAATTCTCACCCAATTAATCCTGATGTGTAAATGAAAAGGTTTTCAACACTACTACTGTAATTCAGGTATAGATTAAAGCCTATTGCAATAAGGACTAACTCTTAACAGATATCAAACAGGGATCAGTCTTGTTTTCTTGCTCTGCAACGGTTGAATTGGTGTTTGGATTTGCCATATCAGTTGGCACATGTATAAATAGAATCATTGATTAGTCCGTGAGTTGAAATAAGCAAGAAAATGTAACATTAAGTTGATAAGTGCATCATGATATTCATGATATTGTACATTCTCACAACACAAAGACTTAGTTTAATGGGTGTAAATCCCATAGGAATAGAGAAAAAGGGTGGCTTACAAAACCTGCCATAATATAGCGCTTTTTAGTCAATTTCTTTCATTTTTTCAACACAAGCAAGTATATTAGATGTGTTTTATAAAACAAAACATTTTATGATATAGTGATTGCATTAAGGTCAAGTTCATCTTTACTCCGTGCACAATTTTTTTTTGATTCACGTAGTTTTTCTTTGCCCCTAAGCTGTGAAAGATAATTTTCAATTCCTATCTTGTCTCGTCCTGTTTTTTTTTTCTTGTCTTACTTGTCCCGTCCTGTCTAGTAATCCATATTAATCGTCAATTCTGTATAGTGTAAGGTGGGGCCATGCCACGCCAGACTTTATTATGGCCTCTCGTGCGTTTCATTTAATGTCTTTTACTAACTCGGTTAAAAAGCCACCATTTATATCTCTTTATATTTCTTTAAAGAATGTTATCATTAGGTATTGTATGCAACTTACAGAACATGCTATAGTAGATGGGTTTATTTCCTGCAGTTCATCAAAGTTTTTTGGGCGTGTCGACGATTCCATTCGTTCTGAGAGGGTGTATCTTTACCCACTAATCCAACAAAATTCTAATTGACGATGTCGGATAGATTAAGGCCCTTAATTAAAAAATGTCCCCCTTTTCTCACGAATAAACTATTGCAAGGCAAATGCACTGAATAAATTCCAAATATCAAACTTGAAAACTGAGTCATCAACATAAGAAAGAAAAACGATATGATAATTATTACTCCCCAAAGTTTTCAGTCGCTGTCATTATTACTGGAAGAGGAGGAATCTCTACTATCTGAATCATCGACCATTTTACAACCACATCAGAATTCATCATATCACATAATGTTGTTTTTCAGTATATTTCTCTCTATCAATAACGTTACTTATATGCAGTTTCTTCAGTGTTTTTCGTCACTAAGGAATATTAGAAACTCTGATACGTTTAAGCTCGTTACTGGTTTACATTTATTCATCTTGTTCCAGAAATATGTTTGACCATGGAGTTGTTATAGTAAACTATCATAACTCCATGGTTTGACGTCTTTGTCCAACCATATATCTAAGTACTGAGAGTTTGGTCCCTCAAACGCTAAAAATATTTACGTGGCAATCCTCCTCCGATAAATAAGAGTTTTCCACCCGGCCACGATGTTCAATGACACTTTTATCCCTTCTTTGATTGTCTCAAAAAAGGATCGATAGCGTGTCTCAGACTGTACAGCATCTATTCAATTGAATCGTTATGAGCCTTTACATATTCGCTCAAACACGTTCATGAAAATGGTTTAAAGCATGTTATTCATTCTGTGAACAAAGTTGAGCATTTCAGCGGCTTTTTTAGTTTTTAAACTCAACACATCCCCTCCACATTAATTCATACCATCGACAATATTCGTTTACGACATGAATACAAATCAGACTATAAAAAACTTACTGAATTGAATTTTGGATGCCCAGCAGCTGCCGAGATCTAACGTCGTGAGCTCCCACATGGGTCTCAGCCGGACGGCCTCTCTGCTTGCGAGGTTTCCTGATGGCCGCTGCTAAAGTTGTCTTGGATTCCGGCCCGAAACGGCTTCTCGTTTTTAGGAAGAGCTGACCAATGCTAACATTCCCGTGTATGGAAGCCCGTCCGGATAACGGTAGACGGGCCCCCGAAGAAGGGAAGAATGATAGATCGACCCGCAGACCAGTAGGTCCACGGGGAAAGCGGTGGAGGTCCGGAACCGTCATTGGCACTCTATGCTGATATCGACTGCAGGGCTCGTCGCTGGAGACGAAGCGTGTCGAATATTATAAGTAGGACCGGCTTGCGGAGCGAGGCTGACGACTATTGTTGGCTAGGTAACCTGGCTGGGAGCTAACAGATTCCCTGAGAAAGACGAGGTTCTCGGCTACGGAGAAGGCTCGGATGTCTGAACTCTCCTGCCTGACGCTGCGCGATAAGAATAGAGTCTTCTTAGTGGTATCCACCACGCGTCTGTGAAGGAGGTCATATGGAGGGCTGTGAGAATCTGGAAGGACAGAAGGCAGGTCCCATGCCGGTACCAGCGAGCGTTCGGCGCCTCCGATGCAGCATTCCCTTGACATTCCTGACTGCGTGGGTAGGCTCCATTTCCCTCACAACCTGCACCATCAGTCAGCTACCTTCTTTATAGTTGCTCGCAGAGGGTCCACTTGGGGATCCCTGCACCACTTCGGTACTTGACAAGTCTGGAATCATAGGTCTCCTTGCCCTTCCTGCCAGACGGCGCTTGGAGCGAAAGGCCTTCTGCTCTGTAGGGCTGGACGAAACTGGCCATGCATCAAATCAGTCAATCGTGTTTCAGGGTCTCCATCATCTCCATCAGTCTCCACCAATTCGGGCACACGAGAATCATGCGGCAGTTGTTCCCCGCCCTGGCGAGCTAGGGAGAAACCTTGGGGTTGAGGTGTCACTCCACCGATGACCCCCGGTCTCTCGATGGCCTGACTTCCCGTGTCCGCTCCCTGTGTTTATTGCCTTGCTTGAGGTTTCTTGAAGGTCTTGGCACGCTGCGTTGTGGATGCGATGTGCCTACGTCGAACCCACTCGAAGTTCAGCATCGCTCCGAGAAAGTCGATTTTCGTGAGTCGGATTTGAGCTGGACTTTGTGTCGTTTGATCACGATCCAACCATGCGAACTGTCTCGAGATTGAATGTTGAAGCTGTTCCTTGGCGGGCGCTGTCAGGAGCCAGTCGTCCATATAGACAAAGACTAACTGGGCCTCTTCCGCCTGATGGAACTCTGCGATCACCTCTACCACCCTGTGTGAACGTGCGTGCGGAGAGTTGGAAGAGGGGAAAAAGGGTGTACGGGGGGAAGAAAAGTCATTGATATAGTAGGGCGCAAGGTGAGGGAGCGTAAACAGGTGGGATAAAATAATGAGAGGGAGGTATAACTTAACTATTTGGTTTTGAATAGGAAAGGGGGTATCGAGTGAGGAAGCGGAGGTGGTCGGAGGTGTATGCGCGAAGTAGAGTTGAGGGGGATTTCATAGGGTGGGGGGGGGGGGGGTGGGTGAAAGGAAAGAGAATGTTAGGGATGGGTGTGGCTTTACGAGCGTGGGCTTATGGTAGGTTGGCGGGAACGGTAGAGAGGTTAATGGAAGGATGGTTGCAGGCGTGTTGGGAGAGGAAGGAGGGGGTAGAATGTGGGGGGTCCGGGGAGACAGGGGGGGGGTGGAGTCCGGGGTTTCGACATCCCGAATGGAAGGCACTGGAACTGGAAGAACGTGTGGTTAATAAGGAAACTGAGCCATTTCCTGTCGAATGATGGATCCGTTTTGAGTTCTTGACGCATGATCGTCTCGCAGCATGCGTTGAGCGGTGGTGGCATGGGGGGGGGTTGACACGAGCAATGGACAGGATAAGACTATTTCATGTCATTTTATTTTGCTATAAGTTAGGCGACGAAAAATAAAAAAAACCTTTGTACGGGCCCGCCGACCATTATTTTTCATTTTGGCAGATTTTTTTTTTTTTAGTAAACTTAAAAAAAAAAAAAAATTCAACCTGTTTTTAGCCCCAATTTAATCATTATGATAATTTTTTTTTATAGAAAATTTGTTTGTAAAAAATGTTTCATTTTTTTTCCTCTTGATTTTTCAGAGGTTGTGCTATTTTTAGCGGCCATTTTTGACCTCCATAAAAGAAAAAAAAATAAAAAAGAGAAAAAAATCGCCCGACCGACCGACCCTACTCTTAAGGTCCGCTCGCCCGTAAAACAGGTTTCTTTTTCATCGCCTTACCGATATTATTATAGCCTGCGCTTTCGGTCTCAACAAATTTTTTCCAACAATAACCCTAAGCGTTTCCTACAACACCGCCTGTATCCTCACGATTAGACTCGGGATATCATTGAATAGAACTAACAACAAGTTACAATATTTTTTTCTCGTTTGCCTATAATTGTCAAAATTCTAAACTAAGCTAATAATCTAAGCCTAATAAAACTTATGATACCACATTTGTTGAGATATGTTACTATTCATGTATGCAAATTGGCAGACATTTTTGTTACCACCCAATGTACAACATAATTCCTGTAAACCGTATGAAAGTAAAAATAGTTCACGTATTTATATTAATAAAAAATTTTTAAATATTAAGTATTGTGTAAATGGTATGAAAAAGTATTCAGCCATAATGAAATAGACCCTTAACTACAGCTCACTTTCACAAATTTACAAAAAGAATTGGGTGTTTAATTTGTAAAAAAGGTGAAAAGTAGCTAATGTTATTTTCCTTCTAATCCAATGATGCTGACATTACTGACAGGCATTTTATCAAACTTGAAAAGCATGCAGTCATCACTTATAGTCCCTATGCTAAGTGCTAAACCCGGCTAATCCACCTTTACTGTCGATCATACCGTATCTATTACAAGCTGAATATATGATTGAATCCCGGGTAGAAGTAACCATTGCCCGGCGTACTCATAGGCCGGGAACCATGGTGAACAATGGGAATCGATTTCAGTTGACTCTTCACGCAACTTAGTGTCCACACTTTAATTCCGTTATCGTCCTATGGAGCCCCGGACGTAGGCCCCCGCCGGACAATATCTGCTTTCACACCGGTCCTGAATGCTTTTTTTGATTTTGTCACAAATCAGCTATAGTGATTTCAAATAAGTGATGACCATTAAAGTTTAGGTCTGTCCAATTAACCGTGAGAGGTAAGAGGAAATATTTTAATGGCCACAGTTAGAAAAATTTATGGTACTCATACAATGTAGAGTAATATAGTTAGTAAATAAATGTTGACATAAATACATTGTTTCACATCTAAGATAGGTTGGATGTTTCATTTGAAGTATCAGGATGAAAACACCAGCAAATATTTCATTAAATGTTGTTATTTTAATACCTTACCTTTGACACTACAAAATATCATTCTTTATCACAGTACTGGAGAAATGATGCATTCTTATATCAATGCACACATAACATAAATAAGTTTTTATTTTGCCTTAAAAATTGGGCCAAACTTGAATAAGAGATTAGCACAAAGCGGATTTGACAAGTCCTTCTATCATTAACAGACCATTGTAGAACTGAATGCATCGGGTTCCAGTAAGCCGATTCTGTAAAGTACTTTTGTACCATGGACACAATTATGTTTTATGATGGCAACAAAGGCCTAGTCTCCACATGGCCGGGGATTGAACCATCACCTCTAAAGATGTATGTATGGAGTCTCACGTAATTTGAAATCTACTATAGATAACACTGTATTCGGGCAGGGATGCCAACGCCTTGATTTCCCGTGGCAGGAATTGCAACGAACTGCCATAAACTCTTGCTGTTTTTACCATTTGAATGTAAACATCTAAATTGTTTAAAAATTTGAGGAAGTGATTTCATTAAGGGACCATTTAATTATGTCTGAATATTTTGTCATGCCATTGTGTACCTTTAAACGCGATATGTAACTAGCCAGACTGATGTATAAGTCTTTTACATGTATAACAATTAGCTACAATTGCATTTTTTGTGAAACGCAACTAATCGGACTTTGACTCGAGGTCGAGGTTGAGGTCACCAGCTGCAGCAAGTCACTCCAAATAACAACACGGAAGTGCGAAATCGATGTGCTGTTTGCTGTTGATGGAGGGGAATTCCTCATTCATAGTCATACGTTCAATGTTGGCCAATTTTATGAGTACATGCATGTTTTAGCTGGTAAAATCTTGAATCAAGTTTGCAATGGGAAATATCAACATGAGCATTAATGGAGTCATGTAAAGCCTTTGATCCTTACGCGCTTGATTGGCTGTGATTTCATATGTTCCGATCATATGCTACCAGCGTGTTTGGTACCACAGCCCTGGCCGTGTTGTATGTCTGATGCTACGAGCACTGGCGATATGCCTCCAAAACCTGCCAAAGAATGGAAATTGTGTGTGATTGGGGTAAGTTATCAATAATCAAATATCAAAGATGTACTCAACCTAACAGGTAGTGTCCACTATAGATAATGTCAGGTAACTGCCTGTCTATCTTTCTTTCTCTTTCATTCTTTGTAAAATTATACCAATGACAGTTAAAACTGGGAATACCTCTGATGAATCTTATTGGTATAGCTATTGGTAGTTTGAGTGTCGTGATTGTAATCTGGTTTAAATGAGAACAATAATCGAATCGCCGTCGGACACCTATAAACATCCAGCCATGCACACCGTAACACCCTCACATGGCCACTCACACACATATACATGCAGTGCCTTTGTGCTTACAGTGCGACTTTCACGCCTTTATGTGCCTTTTTAAAGGTACAACCGCACTCTGTATGTCTTTACATACTGCTTCTATGGGTCTGCTTGTGGCTTTTGTAAAGTCACTAACAATGCCATCTATACCCCAAACCCCACATGAAAGACCTTTCGTTTCGTATGTTACTAGATACATGGGAAAACACAGCACAAGAAGTTACAGAGAGACAGAGAGAGAGAGAGAGAGAGAGAGAGAGAGAGAGAGAGAGAGAGAGAAATATTAATATGATAACTCTATTATAGTCTGCCTCAAAAAAGTGGTACAATCAGTAAAAAATGGCTAAAATGAAATTTCAAAATAAGTCATTAAAACTTGGCATAATATTAAAGAACAAAGACTGGGATTTCCATTGGTGTTTGTTTTTTCTTATTTGCTTATTTTGTCAATTCAGAGATATAATAACTTTAGTGCGAAACAGCAAAATCGATTTTGTGCCACTTTCATACATATATGCAGAGTTGTTTCGAGTACTGTGCTATGCTTTCTTGAAAGTTCACAAAAGATTGCAACTTGCAGATTGCAACTTGGCAAGAGAAACAAAACACAGATTAAAATAAAAAAAGAAGTCAAGTTTTCTTGACACAAGATTTAATAGTCAACTAGTAACAAGTTCAATGATAAATCTTCTCTTTTCATAAATAATAAACAAATACAAATATTTATTGCACATTTCAATGAAATGGAGCTTTAAATTTATTACAAAATTGGTATCTGTAAATCATGCAAGAAGGAATATAATTGCAACCAAAATAAACACTCAAACTCCAGAAATGGTTTAAAAACACTGCACTCTCTTTGTGCATTAACTAATTATTGAAGTCACTAAAAATTTGAATTTGAAAGCAAAGTATGAAGGTGTCGTTAGGACTTTGGGTTTCATGATACTTCAAGACCATAAAACTCCCTCCTCCAAAGTAAATGGAGATTGCTGTCATGATTCTCTAACAAACAGCATGTCGAATATTATACACTTTATCCTAAAGCCATAACTTACTGAAGATAATTTGCACCATTAAGTAACTGTTTTCGCATCTTTTAAAGTTTTTTTAATGAAGTTAATCCATTTTCTGAAGAAAAGTGGGTACGAGGCTCACACATCATACACTGGAACATTTATACATATAGACAGCACATTGTAACATTCTTTTTTTGCACATTCTTTTTGTGGACATTTTTGTTCCTACACAGGACCCTGGGGTTGGTAAGACAAGTATTGGAATTCGTTTCAAACACGACAGGTTTGTTGATAAGCAAATCTCGACTGTTGGGTAAGTATTAAGTCTTTATCTGAGAAAGTCTGTTGTTACTACAAAATTACTTTTGCCACTTACATACCAAAGTAGGGGGAAACAAGGTAAACCCTATTGAATGCAAAGGATGTAGACCTTTGGTGCCCCCTGTATTGGTAAATAATCATTTAAGCCAAAAGCCAGTACAACTGAAATTTACCCTTTTCATCGTTTTCTGCTGTTTTCGATCTCTAACTCCAAGACTTTAAGTTGAAGATAGTACAAACTTTTCATTTTTGGAATCTTTATGGTTAGACAAATATCGTGGTATACTTTTCAACTTGAGATCAATTTAAAATTTGACCCCTGTGCAAATCTTTGTGTAGACCCCCATCCTTGAGACACCATTTGCGGCACTTAAAAGACTCACGTTTCAGGTGGTCTCTGTCAGGCTGTCTGCATATTTAATCACTCAAACCTTTTGTACTCCAGATGTGGTACAAATGTCTGCTAGCCCGGGGTATAAAACTTACACTGTTGTTCAATACATGTATAAATAATAGCACTCGCCAATATTGCACTTTGCTATGTACGATGTACATTATCGACGGATGATAAGTATTTTTCACGGCTATTCATACTCCAAACGTATCTTAACCTTGATTTCAGCTTCATTCTTTTGATTAATTCATCCCGAGAATAGATAAAATTGGTAACACTTTAAGAGCTTTACTTTTGTTGATTATGGTGCTTCATGAAAATCAACTTTAAGATCTCTTGTCAGCTTATTTATGATCTCTCTCCGTTGTTACAGATGCTTCGAATTTCCCTTCATTGCTGATGTAAATGACGTTTGTTTTCTCTTCTTCCAATAATGTTCGTGTTATTAATGCAACTTTCAGGGAATATCTTGTTCAAATCACATATTAGATTGAAAGAAGAAAACAGATTGACTATAAACTGTACTTTTTTAGTATTTGCTTAAATACGGTCCATCAATTTGCTATAATTTTGCTTGGGATAATATTGCAATCAAATGTTTCAAAGTGTAAAACTTCGTTAAGATCTCTAAAGAGCTCATTCAACTCTTCATCCAATTTCGTGCACCAGTGCAGCATCAGAAATTTTATTTTGAGCGGTTAAAATGCTCCAGGATGACACCAAGGATACGCCAGGAAAACTCACTCTCCAAACAGGACAAATTATCTGTTCTTGGCCGATCTTTCTTAACTTAGGTCACTGTACTTGTGTTATTTTTATTATTAGTTCAGGGTCATATGTAAGACAAAATTAATGGTTCCCGAGTGCTTTTCGTGTTTATTCTCTAATTTCTATTGGATTTCAATAAACATTAGCCACTTGATCAATAAACCGACGATGCCAATGTATCATTTATGCAAAAGAATATGACGTCATAAAAAAATCACAGAAAATGCTCAGGTACCATTAAGGTTTAAATTAAAGGGTGGTGTATTTTTCTATGACCATTAGAAATCTATCTGGCATTTCAGTCTTTATAGCATCTTCAAATTCAAGATGGTGGCCGACGCCTTTAGATAAAACCTTACCATTACAATATTTGGTTAAATCATCCAAAATTTTATAAAATGTGTATATTAATATGTGAAATATATGTATTTGACTAAAAGAAACTCCTGTCTGGTATTTCTGGTTTGAATCAATGGAGAAATCCCAGGTGGTGACCAATATGGCTGAAATTTAAGATTTGTTTAAAACCTACTAATTATCATACGTCTGTATTATACTTAGTTATGTATCATCCAGAAATTATTTAGCATTATAAATTGGAAGTATGGGGACATTTTTCTGATCTAACCAGATATTGATGATGTATATTGTTTGTTTGTCAAAACAGCTTTAAAATGCCTATCTTATATGGTCACAAATTGATAACAGATATGGCAATTTGTAGGGTTGAAGATCTTAAACGGAAGCCAATTATAAAAAGTATGTTAACAAACCAAAAAATATCAGATAGAGTTCTTTGTGTCTAAGTCATATTATTTCTTTGTACTTTTCTGGATAATAAATAAATATATTACGATGGTTAATGGTAGATGTGAATGGAATTTGAAAGACAGCCATATTGGCTTTCATCTTGGACATGAAACAAGATGCATGTTTTAAATACTATGCTAGACAAGAGTTTAAGATGTCCATTAAAACAAAATTGTGGTTTTTTCATGCAATTGCAATTACTATATATCTATTCAAAATTTCACTTCATATTCAAACTTGCCACGGGTGGAACGTTTGGTTTTGGAGACATTTGGGTCCCATCCTCTTCGAAGCAAGGGGATAATGCTGTTAAAAGTTTTGATGGTCCAGGTGAAAAAATACGTTTTCCCCCTCATATTAATGATTATGTGGCCAAATAAGCCAATTTACAATAAGTCAGTTGTCTTTTTTCATTTAGGGTTTGATGTTGCTGTTTATAGAATGATAAAAGGAAGCAGTAAACTGTTGGATTTCATGAAGTCCTGGTGTATTTCAATTTTTAATTTGACGTATTTACTTAATGTAGCATATAACAATGGTGAACACACGCTCGAATAACTCGCCACCATCATTTGTTAGCTTTTTCATATCATAATAAACAAGTTCCCGAAGAGAACGGAAAATAAACATTCAAATCTTACGGGAATAAATATGGCCCCTGACAATATTGTCTTATACATCATATCTTTCGTTCCCTTGCTCTACTTCACTTTTTAACACTTTACAAAAAATATTAGAGTATGAATGCTGGCTTGTTCCTGTTTTCAGTGCTGCGTTCTTTAGTGCAGATGTGACAGTTGATGGCGAGGTTCATAGGCTGAATACATGGGATACAGCCGGACAGTGTCGGGTAAGCAAATACACTAAATGTTATTTTGGATTGTATTGTATTTCTGAATGTTTTCATTGGGGGGGGGGCTCACTCTTGCATTTTACTCGGAGATGCACCAAACATGTCGCGTGAAGCAAAGACCGTTTTGCACCAGATTTATTTTGAGTTATTCACATCAGTTTTCAGATTTAATCGGCAAACTTTCTAAAGGTTTATGTGGTAGTTTACGAACAGAGATGAGGGTCTTACCAGTTAACATTTCACGGTTCTTTACTAGCTTTTACTACGAGTCTTGCTGCAATCTGTAGATGTGAAAGTAATACAAAATCATGTAATAAAATAATCATTCGGAAGATTCTGGGAAGTGTCAGCATGATGTTGCGCAAGTGTCACGATCCTAACGATGGCTGTTCCAGTAAGTTACCGCGTGACGAAGCGAGGCAAAATAAAAAATAAGCCTATATTAGGGCAGAGGTAATCAAACCCCTCCTTCGCAGGGTATCCACGAAGTTTTCATGCAGAATAGTAAAGTTTGATGTCTTGTATACTGAAATATCGACCCCTTGTTTTCTAGCTTAGAATATCTATTGGGCGTTTCGAGGACAGTGCTCGAAGCATATGACCTTTGGTTATTTTGCGAGTCAAAACCGTCAATGGAATCATGACAACCTGAAATCTTTTTGTTAAAAAGGTTCAAATCATTTGATTTTGACAACGAAAACATAAATTATAACTTTTTAAAATGTATGAATTTCACACATGTAGCAAGTCATCAAGTTATTATTTTTTTTTGTTTTTCATTATCGAGCATTAGCTCCCATTTACTACAAGAAATACTGAAGCTGTATCATGGTTTACTAGCATAAATATGCAGGTAGGTTCCTCTTATTATGTATAAGGAAAATATTAAACGCACAACAATGATATTTCTTTCTCAATTAAGGTTTTTCATCAGGTCATTTCCATATTCTACGAACGGTATTGACTTCAATATGTGAATTAATTGGAGCGTCAAGTGTTCCATTTCAAATAGGTATAAATGAAATGAACGATTCGTTTTTCAGCCAATTCATGTATGCATCTGCATCTGTGGGCTACGTTGCAACCCCAAAACTGGATATCCCCCTCGTAATTACTATTGAAAGTTAAATTTATTATTGTTTGTGCAACTCATAACATGTATCTGGGCACTTTATCGTAGCAAAATAGTTTAGGAGCCTTTATGATATATTGTTAGATAGTGCAAAGTCAAACCTGTCCTGATGTAACGCATGCGCAACCTGCTAGTGTGGTCTTCCATGACAGTATACACACGCAACCACTGTGACATACAGATATGATAGAACGAACTGAACGGTTCCGTGTTAAAAGTATACTAATATTAATAGAATGATGTGTCTTCGATAATGTTTTTTAAAAATCTTCAAATAGATTCCTCTAACGAAAATCTTCAAAATTACTATATATAGAGCGCGCTTCACACACGTTAGGACATAGGGTTACATTCAATCCGCTCCCACACGGACGATGACGTCGTTTTGGCCCTTGTTGGTAATAAACTATATACAGCTGAAGAACATAGGGATGTGCAGGCTTCAGAAGCGGAGGCGTTTGCTCGGGATTTTAATTGACGCAGAATTCTTTGAGACAAGTGCCAAACTGGAGAAAAATTGACAAACTCTTCCTGAATATAGGTTGGTAGATTCTGGTAGAATCTGATCATACGATAGCGAGTAAAAACAAAAACTTGAAATCGTCAATTTTTTTTTCGCAAAAAGTCAGTACATGTACCGTGTGTCCCAAAAAAAAAGCACACCGTGGGGTATGGCGCCCATAAGTTTGAACAAAAAGCATGTGATACTATCCATTTGTGTAAGGTCGATAGGGGACTATTAGCTACAATATCTCTGAAAAGTTCATAAGGTAAGTCAATGTCTGGCGCCTGGCGCCTGCCACCAAGTGTTGCGGTTTTTTTTTGGGAACACGTAGAATGCAAGCTATCAAAGGTCATTGCCTTTCAGGCAACTTATAGTGGTTGACAAATATGTTCCATTTTAGGTGCCCAAACCCAAAATTAATCGAGCACAGTTTATCTCATGAAAACTTCGGCCTTGTGATTCAGAACAACTTCCGAAAACAAAAATAGCAAATCCTTTTTTTTTTTAAATCCTACGTTTTTCTTAGAAAAAAATAATATGAAGTCTGAACCAGGCTAAGTTGTATAGAAATAAAATGGAACAAAACTACGATTTTTTTTATTAGAGTGGTAATTAATTTCAGGGAACCTGAATACAAATTTATAGAAGATTTACGATATGGAAGGCAAGGTAGGCCAGTGTACCGGGGCCCTGGGGCCCCTCCTTAATTGTTGTGGTTTGTATTTTACAAACACCAAGTTTGTTTACATGTTTATACTTAACGCCCGAAATTTTGCACTGTGCAACTATTACATACCAACCCAATCGTTGTACTTAAAAATTATGACCCCTTATAAACCTTATCCCATTACATGGGTCAGATAGTGTGGGTGGTAAACATTTATCTTTTATTCAGCCATACTCAAATTACCCTAAAATTGTTTGGCAACTTTAAGAAGAAACTGCCGCGAGAACGGGTAGCGGTTTTCCTCGTTACACCAGAGGTCTTGGTTCCATCCCCGAGTTAGGCCAGAGGCTTTAGGTATTACCGTCCCAAGCTCGTCTTACAGGTTTTCCTCCGACTTTCTCCGTCTTCCCACTGTCGATATGTTATCAAACCACACTTACAAAAATAATATTTGACGTCTGACATGCTAAGTCATTGAATAAGAAGCTTTCAACCTTTAATTGATGCCTCATGATGACATTGAATCCTGTTCACGGGAGTTGCTAAATCCGAAATCTGAAACAATCATCAAAATCAGATTTTTGAATGTCTGTAACAAGTAAAGTTATCCTAACATATCCCACAAATGATAAGGCCCAAAGCACCCTAAGAAGGACAAAATCGGGTATATTAACTTTTCCTGTCCGTACGGACACTTACTGCCCACGTAATTGAATGAGAGTCATAAGATCTTTGAATACTGTGCCTTTTTCTTCCTTTTCTAATCTTTTTCAGTTGGAAAAGTAACTATGAAGAATTCTAACAGACGCTATCCATTCATGTACTTAAATTTCAAATATTTTGACACTTTCGACAATCACTGATGCGTCTTTAAAGGGGCACCATCATCTACGACCCCAGCTTTCAAAACCTTATATTTTTGGTACCATTGGCATTCCAGGAAAGCTTGTATTTTTCTCATACACCTACAAAATATTTTGACTGACTTCTTTCATTCACGTTTCCGATGCTATAAAAACAGATTCAAATATGGGCGTTTTAACCGGTACGGAAATATGTTGTACAGTACTCTATGGGTTATTGTAATACCACTTTACCCGCTCACATTAAACGGTATGTCGGATTCAATGAAATTTTGGAATATTAATATTTTGGGATGCCCCTTTCCGACGGAAAACAGAAAAATATACCGGATGGGGCACCATTAATTTTCTTTGTTCGCATTAGTGACACGAGTCCGGATCATGTTTCACTATTACCCATGGAGCTAGAAATATTTTATAGCTCATGCTATTACAACGCCCCCCGCCCAGAGCCAAACGTTCTTCTTAAGGACCATCATAATCCCTTAACTGCGAAATGTATTCCTTGATCGTGTCACCTTTTGTCCTGCATTCCTTTACATCACACCCTCAAAGTTCTCAATAGAAGACGAGAAATAAGGAGACACTATAGCACTACATCAGCTTCTAGTTACCGAATCCGAACAGTCATGAGCAACGGCAATTCTACCGGCTGTTGTAGGATAACATAAAAACAGCTAAGGCCTATAGAAAGGGAAACGCAGCTTGATGATATCCATATCACACAAACAATGCTGACGACGAAACCGACTTTATAATATTTAGTTTGTTGGGATGCATGGTTTAACTGGGGTTGATGGTTGTGAAAAACACAACTGATCCTGAATCATGACAATTGAATTAGGTCTGGGACCTACTGGTCAAAAGTCGCTTAGAAAAGGTTGACCTGGCCCAGAAAGGAGATACGAATGTTGAAATCAGATACGGGTAGTATTATCTTGGATACTCCAAAGAGAGTTGTTGTACAAATGATATTTTCGGCCGGTGATGTTTTTTGGGGGGGGGTGGTTTTTTGTGGGCTAAACCAGTTAAAAGGTAGAAAAATGATAAATGCAAAAGTAGCTAGAAAAAAGTATAGGGGGGATAGGGGTTCATATAACAGATAATCGGAGTGATTAAGTCTATCATAAGCGATTAAGACATTTTCCAATAAGAATAATGGTGATTAGATTAGAGTCTATCTTGGCGAAAAAAAGTGCAAAATAAAATTAAAAAAAATTAGACGGAAGAATTAGGACTAATATCGAAATGATCTCTAAAAAAAAATAGGGTGCTTATTCTTCACACAATTTTGGAAATATTCGAAGATTTATCTACTTTACGGCTGGCGAAGGATTTGCTTTTAAATATGTGTTTTGTAATGTGTTGTTAAATTTATCCATAAGCAATAGTTCCAATAATAGATATTTTATAGACTAATTTACATGTACACCACGGTGAGAGGGGGGTTCTAATGAAATCATAATTAATATTATAACGTATTAAGATGTTCATATTGGGTCCTTTTACTTGCTGCCAACAAAAGATTGTTGTTCAAACGTTTTGTCTATGCCGCAATAAATCCGATTACTTCGATTGGGGGCAAAACATATTCGTAATCATTTTTGAGGATGCAGTGCAGCGGGGATTGGGGTGTTGTGTGTGTGTGGGGGGGCGGGGGGTATGGAGGCCGGAAATTAATCCCGCACAACGGGTCAAGGAATGAACCCCACCCCCTCCCCAAGAAAAAAATAAGCAACATACCAGAAATAGCTTAGCGTGACAATTAGAAATGGATGTAATGCGCAAAAACGATCCAAATCTTTAAGTTAATGCTAAGCAGATCTGCTATTTTAATTATGTTTAAAACACACATATGACTTTGTGCATACAACATGAGTTTTAGTTCAAAGGGATGGAAAGGAATGCCGTTATGATGAGTAACAATGGTGATAGTTCGCCGTATAAGAAAATGATGTTTAACCTTGCCTAAACACATCTTGTTGCACCGAAAATGGCTCAACCAAAATCCGGGCGGGGCACTTGTTTATGTGTGATATTTCGGTAGTGAATTTGAGGTTTGGCTTGTCATTTTTTTTTGTGATTAAGAATTCGAACATTGGTCCGACATTTTCTCTAAAATTTGATGATTACAAGGATGATGCATCAAGGAACTATAGAAAGCAGAGATGTTTGGTAGTTGTTCCAAAAAATGACCTTCAAGTAGATGGATAGTTCTTCTTCTGCGTACGAGGCAGCAGTTTAAATATGTGAAGCGGTGGGGCCAGCTCACTGATGATGGTTTTGGGGCTGAGAAGGTATATTCCACCGGATGGACGAAAAGTTATGGCTCTCATTGAGAATGTGATCCGCAGTCTGTGATGGAGAACAACCTGGCAGGATGGTGAGATGGTCGCCGCCCACATCGGTTGCAATTGCGGTTGAAACGTATCCGACTCCTGTGCGAATACAGGTCAAGGTGACCCATTCTTGCGTGGTGGATGATTGCTACCAGGTGGGAGTGCTGTCATGGATGTGATAGTGACTGGTGTGGTCTTTGGGTATCTAGTCAGGCAGTGTTCCATATCGGTAAGATGTTGAAGGGAGAGCTGGAGAGTTTAACAGCGTGTTAAGAAATGTTGAGAGAGCGCATTCTCTCTCTGCTCGAGTGGTGTGATTCTTTGAAAGGGTTAATGCAGCAGGTGCTTGTTGTCCAGCAGAACCTTATTCACCAGTTTATGCGTGTGGTGGTCTCTCGAAGCATGCAGGTTGCAATGCCTGTAAACGCACTGGTTTACAAATCAGATGGCGGGGGACCCCCCCCGCGTGGACGGACGAAGACAGCCTGTAATGGTTCTCATGGTCTCGTTGATACTGTGTCCAGCTTTTTAGTGTGAGAGCTAAATTGCCACATGCTGGGCGGCAATATTCGCAGCGCTGTAGACTAAAACCAGGGCGGTGGGAGTATAGTCGTTGAGCTGGGACCCCATGAAGATCCCGCAAGGCGGCACAGGAGGTTAGTCCTCGAAGACACCCTTTGCGCATACTGACTCGATGTACCGATAGCCAACCCGGGTAGCCAAGCTGAGACATTGCCGGCCATGGCGAAATACTGCTTGGGTCATGCAGGAAGATGGGTGTCGACGACAGGCTCCAGCCGGGCCAGGATCATCGGCTCAAAGAGTTTGAAGGAACAAACAGTAGTGATTGGGCGGTGCGGTAGTTCTTGGGGTTGTCAAAAAGGCTTGTTTTGGTTTGGGGGAGGGCGATCTCGGATAGTAGAGAGCCTCCAGATCTTGGGTAATGACTGGTTGGTAAGGCAAACATGTGTAGAGAAACTCACTGGAGGCCATCAAGACATCGTGGGCTTGCAGTGGCATAAGGACTCCGTGGTATGTTATCAGGCCCCTGCGTCTTTGCACTCTTGGGAGGGCGGGCTGGGTGGTTGGATTATCCACTAGCCTTTCACCAGTGCGGCCCGGGTTCAATCCCTGTGGAGCCTGTGTCGTACTGAATTTGGTTGCCGATCCATACCCGTCCACGCAGGTTTTCTCGAGTAACTTAGGTTTTGCCTCCTGCATTCTAAATCGGATTATTCCTACAAAAAATGCCCTCCTTGTCGTTTTTGGATTTACTCGTTCGGTGTTATAGCAGCCCAAGGCGCTCCACAGCGGCGCTGAGCACTTCGGTGGATTCTTCGCGCGTTTTAAGAATTAAAATATTATTATATAGTATTATTGGTTGCTTGATAGCCAGGGTGAGCTCATCTATGAGAACAGGGCATTTTAGATGGTTTGAAACTCTGCCCGGTGAAGCGGTTATTAGTATTCCAGGCCCTTCCTGCCTGGAATGAGGAAAGCCGGTGTGAAGAAATTCCCTGAAACGTCTCTCCCAGCGTTACAACATTTCCTGTCCAAGCAGTTGTCAGATCTTAAAGCCTTTGATGTACGCTTCTCCCCCCGGGCTTAGGAATTCAGAAGTATTGTAAGAGGCACAACATTCATCATCCCATGATGGATTATAACTGCGATGTATCACGTGGGATGTGGTCTTCTTTGGCTATTCTTAAGTAAAAAGTTTACATAGTTGTGGTATAAGAATGTCCAGGTTGGAGGCGGTTGGTGTCGGAAGGCTGGGCACTTCTGAGGGTTGCGGGAAGGGGATGTTCTACCTTTTCACTGGCTTTGGTGGTTGCCGGACTTAGCAGACCTCATGAAGCCATCAGGTGATGGTCTATGTTGAGACCTCGGAAAGCGGTCGACAACAGTACGGTGTGAAACAGAAATGGCGTCCATATTAACGAATGCAGGTCGGGATTTGAGGTTGTGTTCACCTCCAGAGTAGTAGAAAAACTGTCTGGTGGCTTTGGGTAGTGAGAGCTAAATTGCACCAGCTGGGCGGCATATCAGCAGCGCTGTGTAGACCATAGCCAGGGCGGGTGGTGAGTATATCGTTGAGCTGGCCACCCCATGAAGATCCAGCAAGGCGGCACAGGAGGTTATTCCTCGAAGCTACCTTGGCGCATGCGGACTCGATTGTACGATAGCCAACCAGGATAGCCCAATTGGTGGACATTGCTCCTGGCCATGGCGAAATACTGCTTGTTCATCAGGAAGATGGGTTCGACGACAGGCTCCAGCCGGGACAGGATCATCATCTCAAGGAGTTTCAAGGAAACACACAGTAGTGAAATTGGGCGGTAGATCGGTTAGTTCTTGGGGTGTTGGTAACCGGCTTTTGTTTGGTTGGGGAGTGCGATGATACTAGCACTCCCTGATCTTGGGTATGACTGTTGGTAAGGCAACATGTTTAGAACTCCTGGAGCCATCAAGACATCGTGGGCTGCAGTTCATCAGGGGGAACTCCGATGGTATATTATCAGGCACCTGGGCTTTTCCACTCTTGGGAGGGCGGGTGGTTTATTGTTGTTAGTTGGCTGTATCCACTCGCCTTTCACCAATGCGGCCAGGGGTTCAATCCCCTGTGGATCCTGTGTCGTACGCGATGAAAGTCCGTCATTGGCGTTGCAGATCCATACCCGTTCCCCTCAGCCCAAGGTTCCTTTTCTCCGAGTTTTAATTCGGTTTTCCTCTGTGCATCTCTAAAACTCGGCTTATTCCTACAAAAATGCCCTTCGTTGTCGTTTGGATTTACGAGTTGTGTTGTAGCAGCCAAAGGCGCTCACAGCGGCACCCTGCACTTCGGCTGGATTTGTCGGCGCGGGGAGAGAAGGAAAGAGTGATTATTATATTTATTATTTAGTTGGTGATAGCAGAGGAGAGTGAGTCATCGAATGAGACACAGGCGCATTTTGATGGTTTTGGAACTCTCCGGTTTTGAAAGCGTTGATTGAATTGAAGCCGGTTTATAGTATTCCAGACCTTACGATGGGAAATGAGGGAGTGAAAAGCCTGGTGTGAAGTACAAGTACTGAAGTAAATTCCATTGACGTCTCCTCCCAGCGTTCACGGCATTTCCTGTCCAAGCAGTTGGTCAGATCTAAAGCCTTGAATGACGCTTCTTCCCCGGGCTTAGGAATCATGAAAGTATTGTAAAGTGAGCCCCACAGTCCTCTCCCTGATGGGATTAACGCATGAGGAATCTCGCGCTTGAGAAACCTCCACGGGCGGCTGGCCATACGTGGGAGGATGCCCCGACCTGAGCCTCTATTATCATTGATCGACTGACCGTTTACTTCAGATTCGAATTGCTTAGCGTATATGGCCTGCGGATCTGAACCATCATTTACTTAGCCCCCTTACCGTACTGACGCCTCTTCTGTGTGATCTAATAAAAAGTTACATAAAAGTTTTTGGTTGTTTTAAAGATTTCCAGGTTGGAGGAGGTGGTGTCGGGAGGCTGGGCACTTTTGAGGTTTTGCGGATGTTCTACCTTTTCACTGGCTTTGTTGGGCAGACTTAGCAAGGGCCATCCTGAGCCATCAGTGATGGTCTATGTGAGACTTCGGAAAGGCGGTCCCATCCACGATTACGGTGAACAGAAATGGCGTCCATATTTTACGAATGCGAACAAGGTCGGGGATTGAGGTTGTGTTCCACCTTCCAGAGTAGAAAACTGTCTGGTTGATTGGGTCGGACAAGAGTTGTACGCCAGGAGTTGGAGGAAGCCCAGTACTCTAGGGTGGATCCGTCAGGGTGGGTATTCCTGTAGCCCCATGTAATACTATGACAGTGAAGTAACAGGGTGGGTGTAGAGGCAACGTGCACCATAAGTAGATATAGAAAGGTCTGCTTTGAAAACCGGAGGTTAGTGGCTTGAGACATTGATGACGCGGACATCGACAAGTTGGGTCGTGCCCATTCCAGGGGGGAAACTGCAGGTGAGGTTTCAAAATGTGTCCATGGAGGCTGTGTTTCTGACCAATGGTGGCATATCCCATGGGTTACGGCTTTCGGGATTGAAAGCTAGGGTATAGCCGCAAATTTTCAAGATGGAACTGTCAAGTTGTGGTGGCTCTTGGAGGGAGGAATCGCAGTTGACGTTTTGTTTTGTGGTAGATGGTAGTGATATGTGGTACGGATGGGGGCATTGACAGCTATTGACTCATATATGGTTAGGCCTTATTTTGTTTATATTATCAGACTTTTATAATGAATGAATTCAAGCAAAGTGAAAAAAGGTTTCTTTTGAGTACTAGAGACAGAAGTTCTCTTTTATACGTTTGGCGGTTTGTTTAAACGGCTAGTGATTCAGTTTTCTAAGGCGAGTACTTTGTTATGATCTATGCACAACATCACCAACATTACATACTATCATATTTTATTCATAGGAGAAAAAATCGCGATTGAAATCAGTTCCTTCCAGACATATGAAAGTGAACATATTTTTGCAAGATGCGTTGTGTTCGGTTTGCCCAGCAGCAATTAGCGACAGGCGGTGTGTAATCAACTTGCAGATGTAAATATGGGTCAAGCAACTTCACAGTAAGTAGCCAGGATTTTTAGGTTGATTGTTCACATGGGGGCAGAATTTACGGGTGTGTGAAGATTTTTGTAGAAAAGGGTGCAGATATTTTGTGGGACCTTTCATGTGTCAGGAGTCATTTTTAATTATTTTGAATGCTATAGTTGCACAGGAGCCTAAATCGGACAAAATATTGTCTTCTGTAATGCCGCGAAAATGATATCCCGCAATGCAGCACCTTAAAATTGAAAACTCCAAAAGACTCCCTAGCAAGTGGGCGGGAAACTTTAGGAGGGCGGCAGTATTTACGCCAGGGGGAGGAGAAGAAATGGAGGATTTAAGCTAGGGGAATAAGAAAGGACCAATTATAAGCAAAAAGGTGGCGGATATGAAAAGTCTTATAAAACGATTTTCATCAAGGGGGGATCGGGAAACTTTTGAATGGAACTCTCATAAATCAGGGGGAGGAATGCAACATTTTGAACGGAAGCGAAGGTGGAAACGCGAATTTTTTCGACGACGGAAAACAAGTTGAAATACTCCATTCCCCCCTGGCGTAAATAATGACCGCCTCCACTTATAAAAATACCAACCGTGGGATCTAAAACGCAACGCTAAAATTGTATAAAGAGTATAAGTAATACAATAACGAAATTTCTAATTCAGTTCAGACGGTAGGAAAGGGAAACGTCAAACGGTTTGTGTACGATATAGAATGGATTAAAATTCAGCACGGAAAAGTAAACGTGGGACCTTGCCCCCTGATTAAAAAAATGTTCAGGTGAATAAAAGAAAGAATAAAACTTACAAAAAGAGTGCTTGTACTGGTAAGTTGCAGTAAACTTGATAGTACCAACTGGTCCGCCTTTATAAGATACATAAGAATACTCCTGAATTTGTTACCCCCCCCCAAACCTTAAAAAGTGACACAATATTCAGGTGCAATGACCCTAATCTTAAAACAGGCCAGTACGCAGCTGGACAAGAAATTTAGATTTTTTACAACACAGCACTCTCATATGAAACAGGATAAATGAATCTGAACCTCAAAAAAATCGTTTATCTTTCCGAACCAGGTCCTCCAAATTTTCAGGGCCGTGTGAGTCCCGGACTATAAAGCTTTCGACTATGGAGAACCAATGAGTATACATTCCAACAAAAAATGCAGAAGAGTACTGGCAATAACAGTACAATAATGCATCTTTGCAATTGGTTCCAAGAGAGCCAAAGTTGTTTACATTAATATTACACTCATTTAAATTAACTATATTTTGCAGGGATTCACTAGTTAAAGAGACATTCACATATCTGATTGTAATCATAACCTTAATGATTTTTATACATTTCAGTTCCCGCTTTATGTAAGGTTTATGAAACAGCACAAAAAATTGGCTTTGTCCAAAATTGAGGGAAAACTTTCCCGCTAAGTGTCTGAACATGACTCCCTTTAATCTGTGCATTATCGTTTGGACTATATGTAGTCCAGATAATTTTTAGTTATAACAAAAAAGATAAAAAGAAAAAAGTTAACATTTGCTTTACCTGTGGCTCTGCAAGTGATGTAGTCACTGGGGGTCAAATTTTAAAAGATGTTGTTTTTTAAAAAAAAAAAGTCAAAATTCTGATTTCATGTGATTATATAAAGGTTTAAGTCATGGCCCAATCCTAAGTAGCCCCGTCCCTGAACCTCGGGATTTATTGTACCAAAGTGGGCTCAATAGCTTGGCTGTCGGAAGCAAGCTACCAATTTCTTCATAGATGTTTGGGTTTGGAAAGTATGAGCAAAAATGTGTCCCATGTATGGTTGACGAATACTAACAGAGAGTAACTCTGGGGGCCTTAAAAAAATTATGTTTTGGGCTCTCAATCAAAAAAGGCAATTGGACGAGGATTGGTGCATAATTACAGATTGGGTTTGGGAGGTGAAGGTGACCAATTAAGATGAAAACTTTACGTTATTAAATCGGGTTCATCCCCCTTTGATATCAGTATGGAAATGAATTTCAAATGCATCAAAGAAAGCAATGTGTTAATCGGTGGCTTGCCATTAACAGAATTATCTGTGAAATTATTATTTTGGACCTTACGAGCCCAGCTATGCCTGCGACTATTGATTGACTTACAATGGGACTATGGAGAGAAAACGCCACTAGCAAGTGAATTGATATTGTTCAGCAATACATT
Organism: Ophioderma brevispina; assembly: GCA_023653785.1. NCBI lineage: Eukaryota > Metazoa > Echinodermata > Ophiuroidea > Amphilepidida > Ophiodermatidae > Ophioderma > Ophioderma brevispina. The sequence continues at coordinate 25,635 of JAMKCH010020346.1, forward strand.
TATTACCATATAAAAACTATTTATTTACAAAGACATTCAGGAATTTATCGGAAAACACCAAAAACTAATAAGTACGTTCTATTAGACAGTACTGGCACTGATATTACTATGATCTGAATGCTCTTTTTTGTCACATAATAAACAAGAAAAAATAATGATTAACTCGAAATTGGGCATTCTTCCGTGAAACTAGAAGAATCACAGGTGAATTTCTAATTGTAATTTCATTATTACACTTGCTATATAGAGTAAATTTTTCACTTAAAGCCAATAATTTATAGCACATTTATTGAAGAAGAGAACCCCAATTTTCAACTTTTTGCAGTTGTCTATTAACTACTCATTTAATGCTATGATCAAATAGTTGTATGTTGTATTTGTCTTAAAGGGATTTTGTGATTATAATCGGGGCCCCTGCGTTACCAAATTGAGATATGTTTCAATTATCCAGTGTGATTGAATTTATGGTCCCCAATCCGATTATTCTAATGACAAATGGAACTTCTTTTTGGTGACAAATAGTGAATTTTGAAGGCTTCCATTCACAGGTTTATTTCACGAGCCCAATTTGCCAAGATACATGCCACATTTCAATTAGTTTTTTAAATTTGGGGCACTTCGGCCACTCATCACTATATTGCTTTAATAACCAATGACAGGGAGAATTCTATGTTAACTCCCACATTGGAATGGAATATACAGGGTAGATGATAAAAAAAAACTTCAATAAATGGCACATTTCTGATGAAAAGAGATTAAAGGCATTGGTGATCCTACATCATCTCATTTTTATGAATCAAAAAAAAAAACAAAAATCTAACATTCCAGCAGATTGTGGTGGTTAACTTTTGCATCACAGAGGGGCCCACCAAAGAATGCATTATTGATTACAAAAATTCCTAATTTCTGCAGGAGATAAACAAATTGATCTGCACGCAAGGCACACATTAATTTAGGTACATGATTCACTTTTGTTGAGGAAAGTGTGTGTGTTTTTTTTAAATCTAAAATTGATTGGTGGGGGAGGGAGGTGAGGGAGGCGAGAGGTTACAGTATGGCTCAGCAAAATGCCCACATTAACCTTCAGAGTACATTAACAGAATTTGTAGTCTTGGCAAACTCACTCTACAAAATCCCACAAAACACATTCTTTATACAAGTGGTTATTAAAGGGGCACTATCATGATATCGAAATTTAGAAAAAATCATCAAAATCAGATTTTTGCGAGTTTGTAACAAGAAGGTATCCTAACATTACCCTGCAAAGGAAAGGCCAGAAGCAACCTATATAAGCACAAAATCGGAATTTTAGTCATTAGTGTCCGAACGGACACGTCCTACAACACGTAATTGAAAGGAGAGTCATATCTTTGCCACTGCCGTTTTCTCCGTTCTGTCGTTCAGGATTATCAATATTATCCTTCACTTTTAAGCTATCTCATGCAAAAAAATTTAAAATATTTTGTCTCCTCCGACGAATCACTGATAGTGTCTTAAATTCAGACCAACGCTATAATAGTACCATGGCGTA